>JADANN010000329.1:0-139252 GCA_018806985.1 Angiostrongylus vasorum
ACAGTGGTAATAAAGTTTCTAACCCAAAGTGTACTCAATGGTTAGACATATGTAAAAAACAAAAACTGGCTTTAAAATGCGATAAATCGCTTTGTGCTGTCCCATACAAAGAAGTTGCCGGGAAAAATCTCTAAGTTCTTACATTTGAAAAATGTACCATACCCAGCTCACGATAGGTTAGAAAGGAACCTCGCAGAAATGAAATACCCTGCACAAACAGGGAGAAGATTTTGAAATAAGTAGTTCTACCGTGACATGCTGTGAAGGCACCAGTCGGCGCTCTTAGAGAAATGGTCATATTTGCTGATATAGAGCTGATCGGATAACGTTGAGAAGAGACATTCTCTCTTCGTTCCGTTCTCTTCCACCTTTCGACTTTCTATTTTTCATCATCCTTCGATTTTCCTCACCTTTAATCTTTGTCATTTATCGCAGAACTTTTTGTTGCGGATTGGTTCCTCTAAACGGCTGTACAACGCGTCCACCTCTCTCTCTCACTGGTTGCACAAGTTGGCGAGTAACAACAGAAGATAGCAATATATTCGTCATGGGAAAGTTGGAGATGAAGAGTCACCAAGCGCGACGACAGGATTTCGCATGAACTAACTAAATAGGAAATGGATGAGTGTAGGACAAGGCCGATGTCTCCCACAAGTGAGAATTTCTCCATTAAGAATGACAAGAGTACCTTCAATTAGTTGGCCTGTATACATCTTACCGTTTTTCGTCTCCTGTTGAGGGACTACAAGGAACTTGGTGCTACCAGCAGAAACTGTGAAAATCGCTGGAAACGGTGATGGAGAAATAGTTAGCCGATGGCATTTATATTTCATGATATCAGCAAGTAACCAGTCACAAACAATGCTGTTCAATTTCGTAGCCTGAGAAGAAAGCTCAGACCTGGGTACATAAGAAGGAAAACGTTATTCCACACAAGAATTCTTGCTTGTGCAACACCTTATTCTTGTTAAACGGATTATTTGCAATCTCGTGTATATCTTACGAGGTTCCCTTGTTGAAATCATATTGCGTTAACTTTTTTAATTACTGGCTTTCTTTTTTTCGTGGGCAGAGTGCTGTGTGAATTACAACTAGGAGTGTGCTGAGACATAAGCGAAACTTGAAACCTCAAGTGGGTTATATTCTGCGATTACCTTTCAGGGACCAGGAAACAAGAGCTTCGGCTGGGTGGTCTTCGGTGGATAGCACGTCAGGCTTGGAAAAGGGTAATCACGCGATCGAAGCCCAACTAGGGCCCCGAGCTTTGCTGATGTCTTAGAATCCTAACGACTGCCCTTGTTGAACTGAGACGGGATGATACTCTGAGGAAGTCCCCGAACACCGAATCACAACAACGACAACTGGCACCGACCTCGCGTCAGCTCAGAAAGGGCAATTCGTAAGGTTTCCACAAGCCAATTATCAACGCCAAAGTATATACAAGGCGGTCTTTCGAATTATGCGATGGTGTCTCAGCCATGAACCTAAGATGGCAAGCCGGCATAAAAACCCCCGTGTTGAGCAAAAGGAAGTGGATAGATTGCAAAACTTGTATGAAGAGTGTTATGGCAAATAAAAGAAATTTTCCATTTACGCGCTCACTTCATCAAGTACACTTTCAGATATAATCAGAAACCAGTTAAATTTATTCAACTGGTCAAAACCGCCGATCCCATTCACAGGTGATTGCTGATGGCAGATATCGATAGGACTGGCTGAGAGACAGGCGAAACGGAGGACCCGCATGCGGTGGCGGTGAACACGGTACTCCCCCGAAAGGACAATGACGCGTTGGTTCCCCATCGCAGACATCTACGATCCGGTGTTTTTACAAATATCGCAGCATCATTAAAGTTATATTTAGCAATATACTCTGCCATTAAAAAAAAAGAAGGCAATGAATAATAAATTAAAATTGCGACTTTAAAAATGTAAATCTATAGCTCATTTATAGACCATATGAATTGGTCCCACAATTCTACAATACTAAGAAAGTCTTCTACACTTTTATAATTGGCAGCCTTCGAACAATCGTATGTGGAATAATGCTCAGTGTGAACGAGTGTTCGGTCTGTGAGTGCTGTTGTTCCACTTTAACTTACAGTGATCTCGCGTCGGAACTATGATTACCTAAATACGACTTGGTATATCAATTACAAAATGCCCAATAAACAGTTTCGAGATGGCAGCTACTCTTCGAGGCTGAGCAGTCAATGTGCTTACACAGCTTCTTCCCTGATTGAAGCCAATAGTCGTTGCTATATGAATGGCATCAGTTCGATAATGCAGAGGAATAAGCTCTGACATAACAAAACTGACGACAATAACTACTTCAACAGTCTTCAAAAGAGTTTTGTCAACAGACAGCTGGCAAATAAAACCTCTAACGAAAAGTGGTATGTGAGAGCAGAAACCTCTGGGGATTAATCAAGTCCCTAGATGTCCGGCACGCCTTTGATGTCTCAACCATCTCAGAGATAACTGAATGCTGCACAACGACTTGCCGTAGCCAACAATTTTACAAGTTGCTGCTACTAACATCCCAAACAATTATGGTAGCAATTATTGAGAGCGCAGCGCGGACTGGTAGAAAGCTTGGTGAGCTTGTCGTTCTGGGTAGAACCAAAAAGGTGTGTGTTGCAGGGCACCTTTTAACACTTTGCTACACACTCGAGCGGTACTGTGCAGTTTGTGATTGTTTGAAAAATCTTTTATTTCTGTTATTATGTTGCACAACAGCTTCCCTAACTTCTCGTTGTCCCGTCTTTTAGCCACCAACTGATTTGGTCAAAAATTTCATCGTGTCCATGGGAATATGTATTCGGCCTGATGAAACGCTCCCAACCGAAAAAACCTTCACTATAAATAAAAAAACTGAATTCTGGCAATTTGAAGTGGAAGAACTAAAGGTTGCTTATGTTTCCCACTGTTCTCGATTATATTAGCGGTGTTACCGTATCGCAAAACAAACAGTATCGAGAGATGATTATTCCCAACCACGCCGATCATTAGTTATCCTTGAAGACTTATGCATCTAGACATAAAGGTAACCTCCATTAAAATGGAATGATTAATCTGAGTTGAGCTGATTGCGCAGTATAAGGAATCTCGCGTGAACAAATTTGTACCAAGTCAGACACTGGTATCCAACAACATTTTCATTCCATTGTTCATTAGCCGCACCACTTTTTTCTACCGTTTACAATCGAGAGAACCGTGTTAGAATGCTGGACCAGTAAAAATTGAAGAGCCGAAGATTTCAACATTCATGGTGCTCATATAAGCTTCCAAATCGTTTCTTTGTAGCTCACCTGCGGAGGCAACCTGATTGTAAAAACTACCTCCAAACTAGGGCGCATGTGGCGCAGTGGTTGGAGACGCCTCTGCGACACACACGTGGAATCGATCCCCGCGCCCATGGCCCACCAAGCCTTCCATCCCTTCCTGGGGTCGGCAAATTCGTACCAGACTTGTCTGGAGGATAGCAGCACTGGCTCGATACATCGGTAGGCCACCGCAAGTCATTGTAAAGGCCAGATATGCATTCAATCACCTCCAACGATACTTAATGAAGTCGCATGCATGGCACATCCCTCAGGAATTGATCAACGCCGAAAGCTTTAAGCTTTTTTTATACCTCCAAACTAAAAGTGCCAAGTATACAGAGCAGGAGTTTTAGAAACCCTTATTCCATTGGGCGTGGATGGATTTTCAAAACGGATCCAGTTTTGTAGACGTAGTTCTCGTCGGATCCAGCGATATATTGGCTCCTCCACAAAAGACGTCGAAAATCAGTCCAGTATTTGTTCTACCTGGTTAATTTATCATGTCATAAAACTTTCGGTGACAATTGACCACCTTTCAGGTCCATTCTTTTCACATTGGTAATAACATTGCTTTTAACAGTTCCCGGGATCGCCTTTCTATTAACCTCAGCGATGGGTTATAAATGCATCGCTTTTCTTTCGCAGCAATGGCGAGGTTCTTATACAGCATACGTTTACTTCCATGCAAAAAACATGTACGGCACAACAGTAGCTGACATTTCAACGGAATCACTTCTTCAAAGCCGTTTTTACGTGCCTTCCACTGAGGATGAAACGCTGATCAGAGATTATATAATTATTTATACGATCTTACAAACTGATCTTTTTGAGCCTATACAAGGTTCGCATGAACTGAAACTGATAAGCTGCTACGAGAGTACCACTCGCAACAGCAATGCTCTAAAAAAGGCGAAATCGCCGATACGTCAGCCATCGATCAACAACACCAATAGCAACGACAGCAATAGCAGCGACATCAACGACAACCAACCTCGCACCAGCTCAAAAAGACCAGTTTGAAACATCATATAAATAAATATAACAACCATCTATTCAAGGTTCGTAGAAACACGGTCTTTTGGGCTGTTCAGAGTCGCATATGGTTGACGACTCTCGTTTGTAATAACACTGCTGTAAAGACACGCTGTTTCTTCTTGTCTACTGCACACTTTATGAAGTATCTTCGTGCATTGGCTGAGAAGCTCTTGATTTCCTAGTGCACTTGAAACATCTGTATTCTCAAATATCAAAACTATTGCCGATGAAAGAGATACCTCCATCGCCAAATTGAGTTTCTCGGTTGTTTAGAGAGATGCCATTTACACAGAACTTTTATATAAATCTAACTTTCTTGTATTGTTGTCCTTCCTTTAATGTTTCATTAGTTCCGGCAAGGCTTACCGAAGTTGCGGTTTCGAACGACAGTCGGTACATTAGACCGTTGTTATCAGCACAGGTGCGTCTCTATTCGTACACAATAGTGCAAAGTGAGAGTAAGCTTCGAAGATAATGAAGTTTTGAACCTATTGGACTGAGTTGCTGTGCAATTCTTGACTGATGAAGAAAGTCTGCCGCAATCCAGAAATGTTAACCGGCGTATCTAAATATCCTCTGCAAATTTTCTCGTTGTTTCCTTTGAACATAGCAGCTTTTCCACACAAATGTCTAAAAGTGGTTGTCGTAAGTTCTGGTATTCATCATTCGTCTTCATATGTCGTGCAAAACAAACACTTTCTCCATTCCTGACGTTGCCGCTGTTGACCCGCTTCAGGTGTATATTCGACTGCAACTTGGGAATCTGCGGGCTCATTTCTTGTTCAATGCTGGTCGTATGTGGTTTCGCCATGTGATCTTCTCTAATATTGGTCGTAATCAGGTGTTTTCTAACATTCTGTCTAGTCTTTGTTGGTCTTGACACAACCCGAAAGCTCTTCCAGCTTGCACGTACTACAGAAAAAAACCATTTTTGGTACTAAGTTGTTTATTTTTTTTGTTGGTCATGGCCAAGAAAGGAGGTCACCAATAGATCGTCATTGGCTCTGGTTCACGACTGTTTCGTGCGATGAATTTTAACTCAGAATCTTTCTCAAAACTTCTATAAGGACTTTAACGCCAGCAAGAGAATGTCTTTGATAGCAAATATAGGGCAAATAAGTTTGGAAGAGGCTGCTGAAAATAGGATGAAACTTCTTCTGTTGTGCTCCTGAGACCACGCCGAAATTTGAGAAGAAGACTTACTACTGAGAAAAGAAATACGTTATCGCGTTCAGAAACGAGTATATAGGACTTCAGCATTCTTCCATCACCGATATCGATCGCATCCTTACAGGCAAAGTTTTGTCCACCGTTTTGTGGCGTACGCCACTCGTGTAACGAATTAACTATATTTCAAAGCTGGATTTGATGTCTAACACACTCAAGCTAACCGATACAATTTTCATGACTGACATATTTGCTAAAACAAAATCTGTAAACCTGAATAATCTGTGGAGTATGAAAAAAAACATTTATGGGATTTGTAACCTGTGTGAATTCCAACACGAATGGTGACTCTTTCTTTTTGGTAGATGTGAGATGCGGAATTCAGAACTCCAAGCTTGAAGCAGTTCAGAAGACACGTCGGCGATTTCTTTTGCATCCTTGTTGCCATTATGCAGTGCCAAACCGGTCGCGCACAAATAGCCACTGTCGATTGTTTCCATCAGCTGCCAACAAATTTCCTCCCGTATTTTTATGGAAAACCTCGCTTTCAATTACAAACGATACTTTCAAACGTTCTCTGGAATTATTCGAACGGATAGCTACTAAGTAAAGATTTGAGTGAATTTAGATTCAAGCATGTTCAGATATTTTGCATGCTTCTGCCAAAAAACCAAGTAAAGTCATTTCTACTTTAGGTCTACAGCCGCTGTTCAAATTTGGCAATAATGTTTTGATTTGGCAATCTATAGCAATGTTCTACGAAAACACTGCACGAATTGCAATGTACAGCACCAATACGTTCAACGCGTTGATTAGGTAGGTCCGTAAGGATCTACATTCTCTGTTTCGTTGTATAGATAGAAAAGGACTAGTGAAATACTTCTACATCTACGTCTTTGAGCGTTACAGAATAGCAGACATCACTCAAACAACGTTCTACATAGTTCTCTTCGACCATGAAAAATTTTTGTCGAATAACTTGGAAGCCAATTCCAGTGGCCATTTTCCAGTTCCCTTTATGCAAGGACTAATTGGTCTATACCACAATCAAAAACTAACAAGGACCATTTCATCACTTAGCAATTGCTAGTGCCCTTACTCTTAAATTGTTCTTTGAAGGGAACCATAAGATGCTGAATAGACAAGCCGTGCATTTCTATTCCTCCTTCATGTTGAACAAGAAGTTCGAGAACGGCTTGCATTGTGGAGTCATTTGGTAGGTTGGTATAAAACACAGAAACGTCGAAGGACTCCATCACGCCCGCGTTGTTAAGAGACGCGTTACGTAGACGTTCTACGAACATTTAGGTGTTCGCAGGATGAGCTAAAATTATAGAGAACTTCCCTCTTGAAAGTTCTGTATCTGTCTAAACAATAGCTATTTGATGCCCATACCATGGACGTCTCACAGTCGCACACCAAATACCGCAATGTAACCTTTGTAATCTACTTGGTCAATTATGTTCAGCGTTTCAGGCACAATAGCGGTTCAAGTTTGACACTAGTCGCGCAGCAACGATGGCTTATCCGAAGGAGGAAGTGTAGCAGTAGAACAGTTCACTACTTCCATGTGAAACCACGAAGCCAATGACGTTTGATATTTCTCGCAGCCAACATAAACCAGGTGCCTTCAACGGCGGAGACATGCCATCACCATCACTCACCTTATCCCCGATCGGTAGCGCGGTTAATCCGCTCCTCACAACATCATTCCCAGTCATCCTCAATCACCTCAGCTCATTCTCAGTCATTCTCACTCATTCTCATTCACTCTCATTCATCCTCAGTAATCTGCAGATTTTTGAATCTCGTTTCTTAGCTTGTCTACGGTGCACTGTCAGTAGTGGCGGGTGTTTCCAAATGCCTTCCGCTTGCAACGCCATCGGTGGCATGTACTATTACTCCCACAATGTACGTCATGCGTACAAGGCCGCTGAGCAGCCAACTTATGCCATGTATTTGTTAAGTTCTATAGGCTTATCAGTTGCAGTCGTTATAATTCTGGCCCTTGACTATTAGGCAATGGTGGCACCCATCGATGCTCAAACTTCACTTTGCAGACATAGCGTTATCCACGACCAGCCGCTTGACTGTGTTCCGTAGATGACTCATCATTCGTTGTCCATAGCACCGTCAACGCTCACGTGACTTACTGTCCTCATCGATCATGCTAAAATGCACCTCACCGCTATAATGTTGATCCTTAGCTCAGCCGAAAATATGGCTCGTCTGTATCCCTCTCTCCGCCCCAGCACACTGTCTACCTCAGCCGCCGCAACGAGCGCGGATAGTGCGAGCGCGGCATCGCTCACGGCTAACCAGCAATTATTTGTATGTAACCGTTCATTATTACTGTTGTTATTGTATTAATGATGTAGTAATATCCAAATGCCATTATCTCATTGCTAGCCTCACTTCACTACTAGCCAAAACACCACATAGCTTTAACTCGCTTGATTCTTTTGCCACTACTTCTCTATCGTTACTATTATGTTATTAATGTTGTGTTTATGTATGCGAACGGTTTAACTACCCAAGTTTAAGGCTGGTAGATCAATACAACGACTGAAGATTCGCGTTGCTAATATTCTATACGATCTGAACCGCTCCACTTCGCCGCTAACTATTCGTTACATGGTGCATTGGCCGGGAATCGAGCCTGGATCGCTAGCTTGGCAGACGAGCATTCTACCACTGAACCATCAATGCGACAACAACGTGACCTCTAGTATACCTAACCAGCAGCGAACTAAAAGTGAAACCCACTATACTATTAGGCTCTGACCAACTATGGTCCCTAGTGAAAGGCGACCAACCACAAATCATACTTTCCTTCTGGACTACATCTCCTACCCAACTCGCCTAGGCCACCTCATAACAGGCAGGACCGACGAGTGCTCTTATCTAGCACCCGAAGAAGAAAACAATGAAACGATCAAAGGTGAAGAATATGCTATGATAGAAAGTTCAATCAATTTCGCATCTCACCCAGTTTGGCAATTGGAGAACTACGCTCACGTCTAACCAGCGGTTATTTGCTGGTAGATCAATAGTTAACTTTTCAACAGGGAAGTTCTGTATACACCCGCCCGACCTACTTAGGGGTCATGACCCAGATTTTGTTAATTTTCTGCCAAAAGGATGTTGCAATATGAAATAAGTTCGAAAGGTGGCTGAAAAAGCGAAACGATGAAACGTACAGAAAAAACCGTCAAATAATGCGTGCTCTACTACATTTACCTTGGTAACTGGTCGATTTATCGACACTCCCGTCTCTTCACTGGATGACTTTTTGGTCGTTTTACTTCTGAAAATTCGTGATGTTGGAATGACATGGTTGTCCTACGTTTATCGTGCCATGGAGGCTTCTTTCGTAAGCATTGCGGAAGGCCAGGACCGTTTTTGAGTAATGTCAACGTCGCCTTTGTTGTGCATGATTGCCACTCCATATAAGCAGCAAAGTATGCGCCTGTAGCCTCTGTGCTGGTGTTCTCGGACAGAGCAAAACTCTTGAGGCGTTTTGGATAAATTTCAAAAATCCCAAGATGAACCGGAAAGACGAATGCCTCACTATCACACGTGATCTGGCGCCCTATTCCAAAGTGATATTTTGACCCCTGAGTGTCTCTCGCTCCCGACCACACGTGAACAACGCGTGGGCCAGCCCCACTCGTAACATCACGGTGAGCAGCCTTTCTGTTCAATATGGCGTCTATTTAAAAGTTTGATCTTCATTAATACTTTGGCCTTTTTTCCACCGAATAATTAAAATATTCTTATATAAAATACGTC
The DNA here is from genome assembly GCA_018806985.1 of Angiostrongylus vasorum. Taxonomy (NCBI): domain Eukaryota; kingdom Metazoa; phylum Nematoda; class Chromadorea; order Rhabditida; family Metastrongylidae; genus Angiostrongylus; species Angiostrongylus vasorum. Next base: position 9,321 of record JADANN010000329.1, read on the forward strand.
CAGGCTCTGAGGAAGGCGAAATCGCCGAAACGTCAGCCATCACCCAGCAACACCAACAACAACGACAACTATAACGAAGACCTATAGCAACCTCGCATCAGCTAAAGAAGATCAGTTTCATAAAGTCATATAAATAAATGTATCCATGTTTTATTAACTGTTGAAACTGCTCTTTGCCCTGGAATTCAACTAACAAGGCGCGGAACTGCTACAACACGGAACTGCTTATTCTGCTTTAATCAGCGCTCGTAAAAGAAACCAATAACAGTGACGATAGTTCTACTGAGCTGACGTTGCTGTCGGTTTGTCATTTCCGCTTTGGCAACATACTGTTTCTTGTTTCAATTCGAAAAATTTAGAACAAAATATGCGATTAGATGAAGCTTCACATAGTTCGATAACTAGCGTGAAGCAGTACGCATGAAAACGTAAATGCTTCCCAGAAAAGTTTTCTATTCCTCCCTCGTGGAACCGTAAGCAGGTTTTTCAGAACGACACGTTCGGAAGTTCATTTCGACAAGTGTTGAAGAAAACGAGTTATTGTTTCTAAGCAGCAGAAATAGGTGTATGATTATTCTAGATTTTAGTTAAATATGCATACATACATATATATAAAACCTTTCCAGCGGATGTGCACCTTTTGTGGCCTCTTTCTGATGACGAATTACCACTCATCGATGTCGAATGGGTTAATCTCAACAGGGAGTTGATCCTAAGAGAGCGATGCATCATCAGTCCAGTAATATGCTTTGTAAAGTTTCTATTCGAGCTCGTCGCTCAACAAATGCAAAAAAATTGGTTTAGGTAAATAAAAGAACTTTCTTTCTTGGTGCCATTGATCAAATATGTGGAGATATGGGAACGGTCCCAAAACCAAACCGTTACATAATTATTATAAGTTTAGAGTTTATTCCCAGCTTCCTTATTCCCTAAATTCCGACGTTTTAAGTATTCCGACAGTTCGTTTTGGTATTGCGGCTGTTTTCTACATGGATGAACTGACATGAGACTCGTATAAAAACTTCCACTCGACTGGCGCATCGACCCCGTCGTTTTCTTCAGAGCAGCGTTGACTCAAGTCAATAGCGAAAAATAAATCATCATGAATTATTGGCGTCAGAGTACCTAGACTCCTGATTTTCTGAAAATATTCCATGCTTAATGGGCATGCACACAACCTACCAAAAAATAACGTATACAGTTCAGGCAAACGGTTTAACCAGTGGAGAGTTGCGCCCTCCTAATTCATAATGAACTAAAAGAGAAACTAAAATTTGGTAACGACGATCTAGAATGGCACTTGTTATTAAACCAGCTGTTAGATTGCTGTTGCTTTTTAGGAGCGAGTAGCGAGTGAGATTCCAGAGCACCTTTGTCTCGAATAAAAAATTTAGCTTGCTGCCATATGAATGCAGACATTTAGCAATGGATTGGAACAATTCCGGCATAAAACAACCACTGCTCGTTATATGGAAATCCCCCTCTTCCCATTAGTGCATTCTTCTACCTATACAACGTATAACTGGAAATATGAATTTGACCTAGTGAAAATCTCGTTTTAGAAGAAAGCAAACTAAAAATAGAAAGAAGACCAGATGGTTAGAAACTAGAACACCTTTACTATTGTTTCCATGCGACTGGCGGTGTTAACAGAGTCGCCAAACGGAGAGTATCAAGTCGTCGTAATACCTACTATTCTAGTCACTATTGGCCTAAAACGATTGCACACATGAATATGGAAGAAGTGATTTCCAATGGAGCTGTATACTTATTTTGAGATGAGTAAATTAAACATCTGAAAGTCTTATTCAAACATAGCGTTATCGAAGATGGTGATGCCTAATAACACTTAAGTTTCTTGGTTCATTACCTGTTCCGTAGTATTCTTGTTTTATCACCAAGTTAATCGAGTGAGAATGATGGAAAAGGCGAGGCGTTGAAAGTTGCGCGTCTATGGTGCTCTTGTGATCTCTCGAAATCATTTCCTTGCTGTTTGGCTACGAAAGTAGGTTGTTCATTATATTTAACTTCAAACCATCATTTTAGGTTTACATAGCCGGTGCGTGCAGAAACATCTGTTCACTAAGCAGTGAGGGAACGTCGAAGAGGATTCGTATTTGATGATTGCCATTAGTAGGCTCGGGGTCAATAATAATAGCCTCAATAATGGGCTAATTTTTCTACATCAGACGTCAGAATTGCTGACCATTCGTTCTTGCTGGCTAATGCTCGGTGTTACGATAATTTCTGTCGGCTACTGCCACCTTTCTGCACCTCTTTCTTCAGGTTGACAACGTTACTGTTGAAGGAAAATGTCGTGATTGCGTACTGTATCTACGGAACAGAAAAAATTGAACAGTTTTCGTTGTCGATGTTACACAGCGCGTCCTATGCTCGTGTGGTACTTCAATCAGTTTCGGTGTCGCCTAAGCACCACGAGTGTGTTTGCCCATATTCTATTCTACTTGCTCGTATGACGGTCCTTCGTCAAGTCTTGCTAGAAACGATTCGAGTCAAAAAGCGTGTAGACGACAAACTGTTGTTAGATTAAGAAATAGTGTTCACGTTGTTTAGAGTTTTGTTACTGTAAAACAGAACAACGTTACTGGTTTTTACTGTCTTAAGGAAAACCAATAAAATTAGGGGTGGTAGATTTTTTGGACAAAAAGATCGAATCTCGTTGGAAGTGGCGGTTTACAGTTTTCGCAGTTAGAAAACTACATCACAATTTCAAAAGAGAACTGCTTTGAGGAAAACTATCCAAATTCTTTGGTCATTTCTACTGCCTTTATGAATACAGTTATTGTTCGATCTAGGTTTAGGGAAATGACCAGCACAGCCTTAAAGTCTACGAAATTTCACAGAGTGCCGCTGCTACATCGACAGCATTTGCACGTTCAGTTAACGTTTCTGTTTCTCGTTTCTTTAATGTCCGCTGTTGTTTCTTTGAAAAATGTCCATTAAGATACGATAATATCAAGGACTTTGAAGCCGGTGAGCCTGCACCACTCCACAGTGATCCATTCGCTCAAAAACTATTAAAGGGATGCGTCTATTCGTGAATTCCACACTTCTGACTGTTGTTGTAATGGTCTTGAATAAACAATTTGTACCCTTTAATAGTGATTTCCATAACGATGTTCTCACAGATGGATGTTGAATGTAAAATGCGATATTTTAATAAAGAACTTTTGACCTTCACGTCGGTGATCTTCACGCCGTACGTTTTGACATCCCCAAAAAATCTACTCACTAGTGGCTCTTATCCATCGGTTATGGTTCATACACATTACGTATCTGGTCGTCCAGCCATGGAAGTCCGTTAGCATTCATTCCTTCTGGCTAATACATGCTGTTGCAACAACGATTTCATCAGCAGCGAAAGTGGAGTAGTTGTTGACCACCGATTTCCACTCCCATCTTGTCTCATTTCAGCGCTTGAATGGCGTCCTCGAGGGTAGTGGCGAATAATTTCGGCGAGATGGTGTTGCCTTGCCTTACTCCTATTTTGACTTCGTTGTTAATATCTTTCCAGAATTGTGATACGTCGGTTGTAAATATTTTATACAGCTCACGAAGAATCTTTATATGGTGAGTCGAGGGCTTTTGGCTCGCGTCGGCAAATCGATGAAAGGAAAGTAGGGCGGTCCTTTGTACTCTCGCCATGCTTCAATGGGTCTCACTATCGTGCAGATGTATTTCACCGTACTGAATCTTTGCGAAACCCTACTTGCTCATATGGCTGTCCTTCGCCCACTGTTCTCTCAATCTTGTTTAGGATGACTCGAGTGAAAAGTTTGCAGACGACAGACAGCACAAGTTGGGCGGTCTTCCGTTGAGTAGGAACCTCGCATTCTGGCAGGCAACGTGTAGACGTGTAGAGCGCGAAGCCAGTGTATTCATGGGGGACTGTCGTAAGGCCCTTCAGGTGTGTAGATATCATCCTATTCAGAACGAGTGCTTTTCGATTCTTCACCGACATGGTAGCATTTCGGATTAAGGAAAGGAGTAGAAAGGAGTAACTCGGGTACAAAATATCCGTCCTCTTTTATTTCATATAACAGCTGAAGTACGTGACTATTAAAGAGAAATGAGTAGTAACAGTTAACGATTTTCTCTATTGCCTTTCTGGACGCTGTACCTGCTCCGTCCTAGCGTCGGAGTGCGTTCACCTTGGTTTTTTAAATGACGAAGCTTCGGTGGGCTTTGCGAATGCTTTTTCCAGCCTCTGCAGCATTCAGCCAAAACTACTGCTTTTCTCTCTTCAAGATCTTCTTTTATCGCCTGTCTGCATTGTTTTGCACGTTCGGACGTTAGTTCCTGATTGCCTGAACCTCGTGCGATTCCACGTTGGCGTACTAGCTCGAATGTTTCTGGAGACAGACATCTCTTGGTGACGTTCGAACTGTCGGTTTTCATAGTGTTAACATGTAAACGTTAAATGAGCCGATCGCATTCCCCGTTGATGTTTCAAGAACGGTATTTTTCTCACAGCAGACCAATAAACTGAATAAACCCAGTTTATAGTGGCTTTGGACCGTTGTTTTTTTTAATTTAGCGGCTTTTTTTCTTTTTTTCGCGAGAATTGAAATCTTGCATTAAGAATTTAATGTCCAGACCGTATGTAGAATTTTTGGAGTACTGTGGAATATGTTAATCAAAATGTTCGATTTAGTGTGCCGTGGTCTATTTCGTTATAGTACTACCCACTGGAAGACTCCCACGTCCAGCGTTGACGGCGGAACTCTGGAATTGCGAGTTCCCATGGGAGCTCGTGGTCGTCATGATAAACTCAGACAGACGCTAACCCTGCTCGTCCCTTTCTATTACGTGGGTCCTAATGTGACGTTCTTCAGACCTTCTTCTTGGTCCAATCTTGGTGTTGAGATCTCCAATGATGACCTTGAAGAATGTGTGGTCCTCTCTGTAGAACTTCAACAATTTCATACAGAACGCGTCGATTTCCTTTTGTTTACAGGTTGATGTTGGCGCATAAATGACGAATGTTGTCAGAGCCAGTATTCATCCACATCTCTTCAATTATAGACGTCCGATTCGGGCTGTTAGTTCTTCTAGTTCATCGATGTTTATAGACAAACTCGTGTTGACGAGAACGGCTATGCTGCCAACTCCTGTGCCGTCGCATGATCTGAGGAACAGCCATTCTCCGGGGTCATAGATGGGGCTTGGATGGGTTGCATCGCCTCGCCATGGCCAGGCCGATGACGTCGTAATTCATCCTTCTTGCTTGCACGATCAAATCTTCTATCGAGGACTTAGATGAAAGTGTGCGTGCATTGCAGGTACAGATCGACATCTCAGTTCTCCGCACTTTAGGCAGCAATCATCAAATACGGATCCGCATCGACGTTCCATCACTGCTTAGTGAATAAATATTTCTAAACACACCGGCTACGAATGCCTAAAACGGTGGTTTGCAGTTAAATAAAATGAAAAACCCACAAGATAAAAATATCGTTTATCGTTTCTGTGGGACGACTTGCGGTTGATCTTTGGGTTTGAGAGGAAAACAGAGCCGATATCTAGGGCGAAAAAGTTGTGAAATTGTTTTACGTCTCTAGAAGAACTTTCATTTGCAGTAGAGCACATGAAATGACGCTTTTGGAACGATCTTTAACAAAGCAAATACATAACGATAAAACCCTTGCAAAACGTTTAAACATGAGACACCTCTCTCTCTGAGATCTTGCCTTTCAAAACAATTGACGTCTAAGTATGGAAATAAGCGTTTTGAGAACTGAACTAATAAAATATTCTGTGGCAAAGAGAAAAAGCTATCCTCATCAGCAATGAAGACGTCGGAAGGTGATTGTCTTTGTTAAATCATTGTTGAACTACTATCTACTTCAATGGTTCCTCTTATAAATCTCCACATCCTCAGGTGATGCCACTAATGCTCACTCGTAGTAAACGCGAGTCTCGGTCTGCCCGAAATGCCTTTGCATAAAAAAAAATTTTTTCTTTGATTGACACGTTCGTAACAAAAGCCTTATGCGCTGTTGTCTCTATTGCCCAGAAGCAGTGCTACTTGGAAAAAATTATAGGGCATTCGATGAGGAGTGAAAAAATCGATACCGCCATGTTTCTAAGCCCAGCAGAAATACCAGCGCAAGAGGAATACTGTGGTGAAACGGCTCGTCGCCCAGCAATTCAACTAATAGAATATGGAGCTGCTCATTCAGCATCAATCAAAGTCCATAGACAACCGGTAACAAGAATAGTAATTCTACAAGGCTGACGCTGTTTCCTATGTGTCATCTATTACGTTCCGAGTATGGAGAATTCTCGCCGAAGTACTACAAATGAGCATACCCTTCTCCTTCACATACTACTTCGGTTACTACCTTAATATGACAGACAGTGAATGAAATGTTTTCCGGAACAACATTCAATTCGCGTGATGTGCAGCTGTCAGTGAACAGCTTTTCAAAAACCGATGCACAAACCACCTGTGCCATACAGCAGTTTTCTGAAGTGATGAACAACTTCTACCATCATCCGATAAACGAAGATGCTGAAATCGCACTGAGTGCAGTTTTGTGAAATTCTTATTCTAGTCAGAATAAGCAATGTCTCCGCAAAAAAATTCGGATTACTACGAAAACTTAAGATACTGAATAAATTCAGTTATCCACCTACTATGAGAAAGCAACACTTCAATACTTCCATCCTTTTTCCGAACACCTGTAGAAATGAGTTAAACCAGTCAAGGTTGCAAGCATTACATAAATGAAATGAGACTCCATTACAGGGAGTGAACGACGGCAAAATTTTGTTTTCTGGAGAATTCCCGAGATGTTTGTGGCGGCGCTACATAAACATCCACCTTTATTAAAAAGCTGGAATGTTTAAAAACGCTACCTGGGAAGCGTCAGCTCAGTGTTATGTCAATCACTTTTTTTCGAACGTCCACATTCTTTCTGATTTCTATAGAATGGCAAATCCACGAAAATGTAGGATTCTTGAACCTCATTCAAAATCTGATGCCATAGTGTAGTTATTTTGTCCATGATCGATTCTGGCGCGTTGGATTTTTGGTGTCATTTTTTCCACGCCTCTTTCTGAATCCTTCAGTCAACCTGCACAACAAAAAGGAGATTCTGTAGCCCTTTTAGACGGGAAAGGCCACTGAGAAGATGGGACTATCTCAAAGACTTGCTCCAAAGAAAGTTCGGCAGAGAAAGTTGTGCTTCGTTCTCGTCAATCGATAGATTACAGTTGTAAAGGCGCCATCTTCTGAATTGTGAATTTCTTTATTTGTGGGAAAGTTAGGACTTTATGCCGCATTAACACAAGCGAGAAGGCGGGAACCCAGTTAAAGTCGTGGCACCTGAAGAATTGGCCCATTCTTTAAAGTTTTTGTCAAGTGATCGCTTTCACGTACGTCATTCCCATTTAATATTTGATCTACAGTTAAAGTATCAGACCGCAAATGTCATCATGGCAAACTGGTCGAGAGAGATGTGGCAAAGTGTGGTGAACAGAGCAGTTCGAATGCTGGCATCGGGTCCATTTGGAACGAACTTCTTCTCGGCATTTGCGACCATCAACTAAAATGCGAGTTAACAGTGAGGCGTTTCTAATAAACTAATGCGATAAATGGCAGTAAAGTTTTACTTAAAACTGTATTCATTGGTTAGTCTTATGTAAAAACCAAAGTTGACTTTAAAATGTGATAAATCACTGGTTGTGTATTTGCAAGGCTAACTAGCGAGAGCTGATTGAGGCCTTTCGCATACAAGAAGTGGCCGGGAAAAATGTCTAAGTTCATATAACCACAACGTTGCTGAGAAATTTGCAAAACTCCCGACCGCAGGTGTCTGCGATGGGGAACGAACGCGCTGTTACCCTTTCCGGGGGGCTAACGCGTTCACCATCACACCATGCGGGCCCTTCGTTTCGCGTGTCTCTCAGCTAGTTCTATCGATCAGTGTCATCTGGAGTTTTGCAAATATCCCAGCAACGTTGTGGCTGTATTTCTCCTAATACCCTGCCGTAAAAACTCTAGTAGGCAGAAAATGAAAAAGTAAAACATTAAGTTTATATATCAAAGAGTGCTCCATCCTCAGCTCACGGCTGGTCAAAAAGAGACTCATGGAAAATGAAATACCGAGAAAAAGAAGTAAAAGATAAAGAATAAGTAGTTCTACTGTGATATGCTTTGAATAAAGAGCCCCTGTAGCACAACAATTAAAAGTAGTACGGGATGGATATACTGCTACTTCGTTAACGCTCCTCTCGCTGGCCTAGTCTCCCACATCACTCACTGGTCGGCAAGTTTGTACCTTCACTAGGAGGACAGAAACACTGATTTAATGTTATCGTGAGCTAGCGAGTCACTGTGCAGGCCGAATATATAGCAACCGATTTCTAAGATGTCTGGTGGAATCAAATGCATGGCCCAAGCAGGGATTGCTCAACCATCAGCGCCTTATTTTTCATCGTTGTGGAAATCGTTAAGAAATTTAAACAAAAACGGACTCGCCGCTCTTTGTGAAATGGTCATATTTGGTGGCATAGAGCTGATTGGAGAATTGCACGAAGGTAACTGTTAATCAACCACCAATTGGGGCCAGTAAGTCTTCAACTTTTAATAATACTTCGAGGAGATTACACTTATAACGCACAACCGCGCTAAAAAGAACTAAAGTGCGTTCATTGCGAAAAGCCGTCCATATTTTGAAGTAAATATAGAGATGAATTAGCTGTAAGGGAGACGGTCCAGTATCCTTTGTGTTTGCAATATTTTCAAGACATTTCAAAGGGTGATGCGTATTCAAAAGATTTCGATTATTATTGCTTCAGTTGATATTGCTATTAACTAGTATTAGCAATAATTTTGAGTACCACTCTTGGGTGTTGTACTGCACTGCTCAATACCAGTAAGGCTCTGGTTCGAGCGGGTTCAACCGAGGACCCCATCTATTTCAGACCTTAAAACTGGCACGTGACCTGTGCAGTATCTGATTGCTTACTTCAATTCGCAAGGGTTGACGACTACCTGTCACGAAGGTTTGAAAATACAGTATACAATCCCAGGATTTCTGGAAGGGCCTACTCCAGCATATAAAACAACAAGCAGAAATAAAGAAAGTGGAGGAAAAATCCTCTAACAGTACTCAAAGCATCATACTAAGCTGATGGCCTTAGCTGGTGTTTACGAAGAGAAGAAACGAATATACGAAGCGCAGGGATTCGCGCTATTTATGACGTCATATCGTGTCAAAAAAAATTCAATTCTAGTGCAGCACCCAGACGGTCCAGATTAATTCTGGCCTAAATGTTGCGCGTAAGAACAGAGAGAACCATTTAAACTAGTTTAATCCTTCTTAACAGATGTTACGACAAAGTAAATTTTGCACGAGTTCTCGGAACTTAAACGCTAGATGAGCATGGTGAAGAGGCCTTGAGGAAGTTATGAAAACAGTGAAATGCACAAAGTTCGCCATGTTCAGCTTTCTTCAATATAAATAGAGTATACTATTTTCTACTTGTCTAGAAAACTCTAAAAAAATAAATCACTACCACTTCCAATAAGCATTTCCAAAAGTTCTAGCAAGGTGTAGTCGCCCTCATAACGACAAAGAGTACGAAACTACAAGAACAAAGGAGAGTAATAAGAAATTATGACCGTTATCCGAACAAAAAACAAGGTTTTTAAAGAATTCTTCGTCTCGATAGAATTTTAACTGTTGTAAAACAATGTCACTTAAATGGTTTTAATATTTGGTACGGTATTTTCATACAAAAGGGGGTCGTATAACACAGTGGTTGTGTTGCCGACCATCTCAACAACGGTACTGTTTCAATTCATCTCCAGGCCCACCAAGCCTCTGATCCCTCCCGGATTTGGAAATTGGTAGAGTACTTGTCCGAGAAAGAATTACTCTCTGCAATCTAGACGAGAATGCTCCGGCTCAGCAATTTCAGAACTACAGGAAAATTCTACTGCACTAGCGCTCTACGCCATTAGAGATGAAATTAAGATCCTCAAGCGGCTGCCAGAAGTCATCATGCTACCTCATGCAGATATCGACAGAACTGGACGAGAGACAGGCGAAACGGAGGACCCGCATGCGGTGGCGGTGAACGCGGTACTTCCCGGAAAGGACAATGTCGCGTTGGTTCCCTCACCGCAGACACCTACGATCCGGTGTTTTACAAAAATCTCAGCATCATTGAAGTTATATTTCGCAATATACCCTGCCATTAAAAAAGAAAAGGCAGTGAATAATAAATTAAAATTGCGACTCTAAAAATCTAAATCTAAAGCTCATTTATAGACCATGTGAATTGGTCCACAATTCTACAATACTAAGAAAGTCTTCTACACTTTTATAATTGGCAGCCTTCGAACAATCGTGATGTGGAATAATGCTCAGTGTGAACGAGTGTTCGGTCTGTGAGTGCTGTTGTTCCACTTTAACTTACAGTGATCTAGCGTCGGAACTATGATTACGTAAATACGACTTGGTATATCAAATACAAAATGCCCAACAAACAGTTTCGAGATGGCAGCTACTCTTCGGGGCTGAGCAGTCAATGAGTTTCCACAGCTTCTTCCCTGATTGAAGCGAATAGTCGTTGCTATATGAATGGCATCAATTCGGTAATACAGAGGAATAAGCTCTGACATAACAAAACTGACGACAATAACTACTTCAACAGTCTTCAAAAGAGTGTTTGTCAACAGCAGCTGGCAAATAAAACCTCTAAAGAAAAGTGGTATGTGAGAGCAGAAACCTCTGGGGGTTAATCAAGTCCCTAGATGTCCGGCACGCATTTGATGTCTCAACCATCTCAGAGATGACTGAATGCTGCACAACGACTTGCCGTAGCCAACAATTTTACAAGTTGCTGCTGCTAACATCCCAAACAATTATGGTAGCAACTATGAGAGCGCGGACTGGTAGAAAGCTTGGTGAGCTTGTGGTTCTGGGTCGAACCAACGACGTGTGTGTTGCAGGGCACCTTTTACCACTTTGCTACATACTCGAGCGGTACTGTACAGTTTGTGATTGTTTGAAAACCCTTTTGATTTCTGTTATTATGTTGCACAACAGTTTCCCTAACTTCTCGTTGTCCCGTCTTTTATTCACCAACTGATTTGGTCAAAAATTTCATCGTGTCCATGGGAATATGTATTCGGCCTGATGAAACGCTGCTAACCGAAAAAATCTACACTAGAGAAAAAAAACTGAATTCTGGTAATTTGTAGAGGAAGAACTAAGGGTTGCGTAAGTTTCCCACTGTTCTCAATTATTCTAGCGGTGTTAACCGTTTCGTCAAACAAGCAGTATCGAGAGATGATTATCCCAACCACGCCGATCATTAGTTATCCTTGAATAATTATGCATCTAGACATGAAGGAAACCTCCATAAAAATGGCCTGATTAATCTGAGTTGAGCTGGTTGCGCAGTATAAGAAATATCACGTGAGCAAATTTATACCAAGTCAGACACTGGTGTCCAACAACATTTTCATTCCATTGTTCATTAGCCGCACCACTTTTTTCTACCGTTTACAATCGAGAGAACCGAGTTAGAATGCTGGACCAGTAAAAATTGAAGAGTGGAAGATTTCAACACTCATGGTGCTCATATAAGCTTCCAAATCGCTTTTTTATAGCTCAGCTGAGCAGGCAACTTTGATTGTAAAAACTACCTCCAAACTAAAAGTACCAAGTATACAGAGCAGGAGTTTTGGAAACCCTTATTCCATTGCGCGTGGATGGATTTTCAAAACGGATCCAGTTTTGTAGACGTAGTTCTCGTCGGATCCAGCGATATGCTGGTTACTCCACAAAAGACGTCGAAATCGTTCAGTATTTGTTCTACCTGGTTAATTCATCATGTCATAAAACTTTCGGTGACAATTGACCACCTTTCAGGTCCATTCTTTTCACATTGATAATAACATTGCTTGTAACAGTTCCCGGGATCGGCTTTCTATTAACCTCGGCGATGGGTTATAAAGTGCATCGTTTTCTTTCTCAGCAATGGCGAGGTTGTTATACAGCATACGTTTACTTCCATGCAAAAAACACGTACGAGCACAACAGTAGCTGACGTTTCAACGGAATCACTTCTTCAAAGCCGTTTTTACGTGCCTTCCACTGAGGATGAAACGCTGATCAGAGTTTATATATTTATTTATACGATCTTACAAACTGATCTTTTTGAGCGTGGTACAAGGTTGATATGAACTGAAACTGATAAAGCTGTTACGAGAGTACCACTCGTAACAGCAATGCTCTAAGAAAGGCGAAATCGCCGAAACGTCAGCCATCGATCAACAGCACCAATAGCAGCGACAGCAACAGCAACGACATCAACGGCAACCAACCTCGCATCAGCTCAAAAAGACCAGTTTGAAACATCATATAAAAAATATAACAACCATTTATGCCAAGGTTCATAGAAAGTCGGTCTTTTGGGCTGTTCAGGGTCACATATGGTTGACGACTCTCGTTTGTAATAACATTGCTGTAAAGACACGCTGTTTCTTCTTGTCTACTGCACACTTTATGAAAGTATCTTCGTGCATTGGCTGAGAAGCTCTTGATTTCCTAGTGCACTTGAAACATCTGTATTCTCAAATATCAAAACTATTGCCGATGAAAGGGATAACTCCATCGCCAAATTGAGTTTCTCGGTTGTTTAGAGAGATGCCATTTACACAGAACTTTTATATAAATCTAACTTTCTTGTATTGTTGTCCTTCCTTTAACGTTTCATTTGTTCCGGCAAGGCTTACCGAAGTTGCGGTTTCGAACGACAGTCGGTACATTAGACCGTTGTTATAAGCACTGGTGCGTCTCTACCCGTACACAATAGTGCGAAGTGAGAGTAGGCTTCGACGATAATAAAGTTTAAACCTATTGGACTGGGTTGCTGTGCAATTCTTGACTGATGAAAAAAGTGTACCGCAATCCAGAAATGGGAACCAGCGTATCTAAATATCCTCTGCAAATTTTCTCGTTGTTTCCTTTGAATATAGCAGCTTTTTCCACACAAATGTCTAAAAGTGGTTGTCGCAAGTTCTGGTATTCATCATTCGTCTTCATATGTCATGCAAAACAAACACTTTCTCCATTCCTGACGTTGCCGCTGTTGACCCGCTTCAGGTGTATATTCGACGGCAACTTAGGAATCTGCGGGCTTATTTCTTGTTCAATGCTGGTCGTACGTGGTTTCGCCATCTGATGTTCTCTAATATTGGTCGTAATCAGGCGTTTTCTAGCATTGTCTCTAGTCTTTGTTGATCTTGATACAACCCAAAGCTCTTCCCGTTTGCACGTACTGCTGAAAAAAAACCATTTTTGGTACTGAGTTGTTTATTTTCATTTGTTGGTCACCGCGAAGAAAGGAGGTCACGAATAGATCGTCACTGGCTCTGGTCTACGCCTGTTTCGTGCGATGAATTTTAACTAAGAATCTTTCTTAAAAGTCCTATAAGGACGTTAACGCCAGGAAGAGAATGTCTTTGATAGCAAATATAGGGCAAATAAGTTTGGAAGAGGCTACTGAAAACAGGATGAAACTTCTTCTCTCGTGCCCCTCATACCACGCCGAAATTTGAGAAGAAGACTTACTACTGAAAAAAGAAATACGTTATCGCGTTCAGAAACGAGTATATAGGACTTCAGTATTCTTCCATCACCGACATCGATCGCATCTTTACAAGCAAAGTTATGTCCACCGTTTTGTGGCGGACACCACTGGTGTAACGAATTAACTATATTTCAAAGCTGGATTTGATGTCTAACACACTTAAGCTAACCGATACAATTTTCATGATTGATATACTTGCTAAAACAAAATCTGTAGACCTGAATAATCTGTGGAGTATGAAAAAAAAACATTTATGGGATTTGCAACCTAGTGTTAATTCCAACGCGAATGGTGACTCTTTCTTTTTGTAGATGTGAGATGCGGAATTCAGAACTCCAAGCTCGAAGAAGTTCAGAAGACACGTCGGCGATTTCCTTTGCATCTTTGTTGCCATTATGCAGTGCCAAACCGGTCGCGCACAAATAGCCACTGTCGATGGTTTCCATCAGCAGCAAACAAATTTTCCCTCGTATTTTTTATGAAAAACCTGACTTTCAATTACAAACGATACTTCCACACGTCCACGGAATTATTTGAATAGATAACTACTAAGGAAAGATTTGAGTGAATCTAGATTTCAGCATGTTCAGCATATTCGGATGCCTCGCGTGGTTCTGCCAAAACACTAAGTAGTTTCTGCTTTAGCTCTACGGCCACTGTTCAAATTTGGCGATAATAGTTTCATTCGACAACCTTTTGCAAAGTTCTACGAGGACTCTGCATGAAACGCAGTGTGCAACACCACTGCGTTCAGCGCGTTAATGAGGCAGGTCTCTAAGGATCTACATGCTCTGCTTCGTGGTATAGATAGAAAAGGATTAATGAAATGCTTCTACATCTACGTCTTCGAGCTTTACAGAATAGCAGACATCCTCAGAAACAACGTTCTACATAGTTATCGTTGACCATGAAAGCACTTTATCGAATAATTTCGAAACTAGTCTCGGTTGCTATCTTCCAATTCCCATTCAGTGGAAGGCTTAAAAGATCAGCACCACAATCAAAAAACAAACGTAGATCATTCATTCCATCAGTTACAAATTGCTAGAACTCTTACCCTTAATTTGCGTTTTGAAGAGAGCCACAAGCTGCTGAATAGACAACGAATGCATATCTACTCTTCCTTAATGTTCAATTCAACAAAAAGTTCGAGAACGGCTTGCATTGTGGAGTCATTCTATACGTTGGTACAAAGCGCGAAAAACGTCGAAGGACTCCATCACGCACGAGTCGTTAGGAGACGCCTTATGTAAACGTTCTACGAACAATTTTAACTTCTTATTTACTGCCTACTCTTGTTAACGGCAGGGTATATTGCGAAATATAACTTCAATGATGCTGAGATATTTGCAAAACTCCGGGCCGCAGGTGTCTGCGGTGGGGAACGAACGCGCTATTGTCCTTTCCGGGGAGTAACGCGTTCACCACCACACCATGCCGGGTCCTTGTTTCCCCTGTCTCCCAGCTTTTTCCATCGATCTTTTTCCATCAGCAATCACCCGTCAGCGGGATTGATCTGGGAGCCCAAATCGGCAACGAACCCAATTAAGTTGAGGGTGAAGTTATAACCACAATTTTAACTTCTTATATCTCAGCATCATTGAAGTTATATTTCGCAATATACCCTGCTGTTAACACGAGTAGGTAGTAAATAAGAAGTTGAAATTGTGATATAACTGCAGCCTCAGCTTAACTGGGTTCGTTGCCGATTTGGGCTCCCCAGATCAATCCCGCTGATGCGTGATTGCTGATGGCAAATGGTCGATAGGGACTAGCTGAGAGATAGGCGAAACGAAGGACCCGCATGGTATGGTGGTGAACGCGTTACGCCCCGGAAAGTATAACAGCGCTTTCGTTCCCCATCGCAGACACCTGCGGTCCGGAGCCTTGCAAATATCTCAGCATCACTGAAGTTCTACGAACATTTGGATTTTGGTGTGTTGAGCTGGAATATGGTTAAACGACTGTGTTAGTACCTGACTTAGAAACCATATTATTCTATCCGTTGGCCTGTCAACATAGTTGATAATGGGTCTAAAATTTAACGATGATAGATTAGTTACGCAACGTCCTCAGTTGATACTAACTTACTTCTTTTAGTGGATAAGTACAATACGACACGTGCTGGTATAATCGTTGTAAGGTTGCAAATAACGCTTGATTTTAAGCCTGCCACCCTTTCCACTTCACCCGTCAATTGTTTAGTTTTCGCTGGCGAGTTCTGCTTTCCTTTTACCATGGGCGATGAAGGGTAGCATCAAAGATATTACTTCTTTATCTTAACGTCTAACTGGCGAGGAATTAACTGCAAACTCTTCCAGTTATAGCTAAATAGTTCTTAAATGATATGTTTACGAGAATACTATCCAGTTTATCCTCTTCATTTCAAACGAAATCCGTACAGCTATAAAACGGTGATTAAAAAACGGTTCATCTAGACAATTCGATAACAACGACTGAAATACCACCTAACAATCCAAAGCGCTAGCTAGTTCGTAACCGTTTGTATGATCGTCTGTGCATAACAGAAAAATTGCATAGTTTGCCTTAACGGTAGTGAGAGCGTGTGCATAAGTTTCGTTGAAACGCTGCTCTGGTTTCTTGCAAAGCGTGTGGAAATACGTAGGCTAAACGTGTACGGCACTTTGAGTCCGCGTATAAGAGCACCTAGTTGCGAAGCTTAGAGACAAACAAAACAGATACCCTATTCTGTCGAACATTTTCATGACGTCGCGACAGATGAAACTTACTGAATAAATTTTCATCCGCGTAATAAGCAGCTGCGTATAAACACTGATCGTTCTCAATAATTTTGCAAATGGCTGAGTTAACAGCAGGTTGGTATAAAAACTTTTATTCGGCTATCGGTTCGGTGCCTTCACGTTCTTCAGAAGCGCATTGATCTGAGTTTCACAGCTTCACACGATCCACAGCTGGTCGTTGTCGTGATATGGGTGCTCCTTGTCACATCGAGTCAAACCCAATGGGAGGATTACCAGGCGAAAAGGAAACTTCACTCGGCTCTGTCCTATTTACAGCATTGATGTGAATCGACTACTACCGTCTTAAATGATTTGCAATTTGGCGAGTGACGCATCCTTCACCAATCGGTACTTCATTTCCTGGCACATAGCGTGTGCTGGCGCGACAACGAACAGCTGTGGATTACCGACTTGAATCAATGCGGCTCTGAAGAAAGCGAAAACGCTGGAACGTTAGCCGAATAAAAAATTTTGTACCAATCTCGTGTCAGCTCTATCATTCCTAAAATCCATACATATTCTTACAAACTGCCCGTGTTGAGCCGATACGAAGTTAGTATAAGTTGTTGTTGTTGTCTGCTGTTGTTGTTTGTTGCTTTTCTTTTTTGTTTTTATTTGTTGATTGCTGTTGTAGTTCTTGTGCTGTTGCTGTTTGCTGCTGTCGCTTGTTGTTGTTTGTTGTTATTTTTCGTTATTGCTTGTTGTTGTTCTTTCTTATTGTTTGTTGTTGTTTTTTGTTGCTTTTTGCTGTTGCTATTTGCTCATCGTTGTTGTTGTTTGTTGCTGTTCTTTGTCACCTATTATTGTTGCTGTTTGCTGTTGTTGATTGCTCGTTGTTGCATGTTGTTGTTGTTTGCTGCTGCTGTTTGTTGCTGTTGTTTGTTGTTCCTGTTGTTCGATGCCTGACATTTTGACTATTTCGCCTTTTTCAGTCCCTGGATGTATTCTAAATAACAATAGCCTCATATCGGCGAAACATCTAAAGTATTAATAAAGATTCAGCATATAAATGAACGTCATTCTGTCTAAAAACCACTCGGCATGCTGTTGCCGTAACGGGTAGACCACTTTATCCGCATAAAAGAACATCTAGATGGGATAGTTTTTTAAACAAAATGGCGTTCATTTATATGTTACATCTCCACTGATACCACAGGTATTTCACCGAATTATAAGGCTATTGTTACATGGAATAGGTCCAAGCTGTCAGGAAGGCGAAATCACTGAAACACCAGCCATCGAACTAACACCAACCTCGCATTAGCGCAACAAGTTCAAGTCAACATTTCGTAAGAATATGTACAGATGTATCGAAGGTTTATGCCAAGGTTTATGGAAAGCCGGTCTTTTGAGTTATTTATAAAAAATATTGATTAGTGGTTAGGGCCGACGCACCAGAATGCAGCACTTAGGCTGATGCACCACAAGGTAGCAGTTAGGCCAATGCAGCAGAATTTAGTAGTTCCTAATTGGAATGGAGTCTTCGAATCGGTTCTCGCCACTATATAGTTACTAGCTTCAAGTAGCATGTTGTAGGAAGTTGCCATGTGGGAACTATTTGATTTTTCCACAGAGCAATACCTCTAGCTTGAATTAGACATGTATATAACAATAATAATGCAGCAATAACGAAATAGCGATATTGAGATCATAAGTGTAAAAATTCCTCTCAACGTTTTACCGCCTCATAGTGGTTGGAAGCTGTTCCTGAGTGTCGGGTTGCCATATACAGCCGGGGGATTCATCCCCTCGCAGTGTCTTTCAAGCTGAGAAGGAGTTCGGCGTTTCCATCAGGAAGCCCAGCTAGGAGTAAACCAATACTAAAATCCATTACCGTGCTGGTATCAAGCTAGTCGGACGGTGGCAAACCTCCTTCTAATCCACAAGGGCGGCGGCTGCATGTGGTGGTGACGATATGAGGCCTACTTTGGCCTGGCTAACCTTGGAACTCCAGGGAACCACAATGGCTAAACCAGCATAACTCCGAGAGAGCAGTGAAGATTGTGCGGGGCCCTGCACAACCAGTGAGGTTGGGCCATCCAAGTAACCAAGTCTCCAAGTAAGTGTGAAAAGTGTACGTAACAACGTGATCGATAGGTCGAGATAGTATGGAGAGGAATAGGATGCACTAGCAATGCTAAGATATCTTATGCAGTGTTGTTATGGTGATATGATAGCAAAATAATGATATTGCAAACTGCTGCCCATGAACTATGGTCGGGGGGAAATGGGACTGACTATTGTTATGCAACCAGAGGTCAATAGCAAATCTGCGGCTGAGTGTGAGACATGTCGGTATGAGATGGCTAGACTTGCATGAGGATCATAAGTAGACACAAAAGGTGCAGCAATAAACAAGAAGAGATATATCTATAGTATGCAGGTGGTTGGAGTGCTAGTTCGAGATGGAGAGATGCAAAACATACTACGGAATAGATGCGTAGCCATGAAGTGCAACTTAAAACTGCGACTAATTTATGCTAGAAAAAAAATGAAAATACTACATACTCCAGAATTGGTAAGTGGTATGAGGAACAGTGGATGTGATCGTTAGTACAAAAGCATACGATAAATTGAAAGAATCGTAACTATTCAATTACATTACAATTATGGAATTACAACCACAACGGTGCTGAGATGTTTGCAAAACTCCGGATCGCAGATGTCTGCGGTGGGGAACGAACGCACTATTACCATTTCCGGGAGTTAACGCGCCATGCGGGTCTTTCGTTTCGCCTGTCTCTCAGCTAGTTCTATCGATCAGTGCCATCAGCATGAGAGTATTCGTGGAATTTTTGCTCTACTGACTGTGGTTAACGAAGCTTAATAAAATTCGGTTTTTTGTATCCTCCAGTTATTTGGTGGAGAGCAGCCGCACAAAGTCTTATATGGGTGAAGAATGTGCCTAACTCAAGTTGAAAAAAAGTCGCCCCATAATTGGGCCTGTTTTTTGACCTGAACCAGGCACATTCTTCACAAAAGACTGCGCGGCTGGTCTCCACCGAATGGCCGGAAGGCCTACAAAGAACAAAACGGTGAGTGCTTAAAAGAAGCTATTTATTGTGCCAATGAGAATTTATGTAGTAGGTTTTACCTGCCGAGGTTATAACAACCTTTCGCCATCAGGTAGTCAATGAATAATTGATCAATGCCAAAGCTAAAAGAAAGTGGGTCCTGAGAACTCTCGAAGAATTCTGGATGAATTCCACGAAGTCAAAAAATGAGCCTCAAGGGAGCAGTGCCTCTTTATCACGCGTGATCTCCAGCAATATCTCAGAATGACATTTTGATACGAGGGAGGCGCACTACCTATCCATGTAAACTCTGTGCGGTTGACCTACCAAGTGGAATGCTCTGTGCAAGACTCATAAAAAACGATGAATGTATGAAGAGGCTACTTTGTTCAAAATTCACTTGAAATTTGGGTCTACAGTTTTTTTGTTGAGGTGTTGAAGGGTTTGGCTGACTAGATTGCGGTCTACTTAACCTCTTCAGGATCTGAAGGGCGGCGAAATCCGTGGAAACGTCACCTCTTGTGAACAAAGATTCTACTACCAACCTCTTGCGTGCTTATCGAAAACACAGCAAATTATTGATCAGTGCTGCGATAATTAAAAACAACAGCTTTGCTATAAAGACATGAAGACATAACTTCGTACGACCTACTAGGATATCCTCACTGAGTGGTTGTCGCGTAAGCGAGGTTGGTTTCAACTATGCATTACCGGACACCCCACTGAGAAAATGTGATTCACAGGTTGCTCGAAAACATATGGGAGGTTTCTGCAAGCAAGTATTTATTCCATCGACGTTGAGTAGTGCTATATTCCTGTCGTCTGCTGAAAATATGTGCGACAAGACCAATGTTGGAATGCTGTTACCGACTATGCAAATCAAAACTGAATTCACTCTGTGTATACTACTAAAAAGCTCTAAAAGCCCTCGGCGTTGATCAATCCCTGAGTGATGCGCCATGCATTCGACTTCATTAAGTATCGTCGGAGGTGATTGAATGTGTATCTGACCTTTACAATGACTCGCGGTGGCCTAGCAATGTATCAAGCCAGTGCTGCTATCCTTCCAGACAAGTCTGGTACCAATTCGCCGACCCAGGATGGATGGAAGGCTTGGCACGCCATGGGCGCGGGAGACGAATTCCACGTGTGCATCGCAGTGGCGCCTCCAACCACTTCGCTACACGCGTCCTTGTGTATACTACTACTAGGAATAATCCGGTTAGCCGCCAAAGCTTAAGCTATTTTTTTGGCTATTCTTTTTATTGTTAGGCTTATTGACAGAGAGAGTTTGTTACTGGATGCAGATACTAACATATTTATAGCCATATGAGTTGCATACGATTCACATCTGGTCGAGAATCATCCGACATTTTGATTCTAAATAAAAGAATACGAAAAAAAAACTTTGTTAAATGGAGAAGCAACAGTTGGAATCTATGAATTTTCCCCACTCAAGAAACCTGTGTTCGTTGCTCCTATCTGTGTCATAACATACCCCTATCATGCGTTAGCCCTTATTCCGTGGTTTTCTGCCCGCTCAACTTTCTGTGAGGTACCAACGAAAACGCTTCTAAGCAGCCTTTATTCAGCCCTTTTATCCATTTTGAGCTTTGCCGTGCGGTATTTGCACAAGTTGAGAGCTTTTCTATTCCTAGATGTGGAGTTACTTTATTGTGGTGCCTCATGATTTGTCCTCATGTGCATCTCACCACTTTAGGTTTAGGTTGCTTTCCTGTCTTTGTGTCTCGTATTTGCGCAGATTCCTTTGGCTGTTTAATTCCTGTGCTGCTTTCCACCTTATGGCCATTTATTTACAGTTGTTATTTATATGAGGAGCAACCTTTAATGATCTTTCGTCTTCATAATGTCCCTAGAGAAATGATGTCTCACAGCGGAACTAATTTCATTTCATTGACCACCGCATGAATTGACCTCGACAGTGTTTGCTTTCGGTGTTCTTCTTTAAAGCCTCATTCTTAGCCGCACCAAGTTATTGAACAGATTTCACAACTAATTCGATGTGTTCGATAGAGTTTGAAAAGATTTTTGTACGATTAGCATGCGAATCGACACAAAAATGATTTGTTCTAAGTCAGTTCGCTATTTTAAATATTCGTTATACGACTTTCTAGTCCACTAAGACCTTAAGGCTTCTCGATGTTGCCAGGGATCCTCAGCTCTTCAACTGTGATTACAGCTCTTCACCGAATATTTTTTGCAAGCCGTAAAATCCATCCAATTTCGTACTTAATAATAAAAAGTCTAATGATTGCTATAAGGTATTCTGTGGAAAACAAACTTTCGCAGAACTTCTTTACAATCCTTTTACTCAAAAAAACATGTTAGGTTCTCCCGTTATAAATGTCCGGTGTAGAGTTTCATTTTCATGGTATATCTTTTAGCAATAGTTTTTCCCTCAAACGCTGTGCAGTTATATATTACTACAATCAGTTCAATTATGCCATGAACTGATTTTTTAAAAAATTTTGAAGGTAAAAGCTCGGAAGTTAAAACGGAAATTCCAACAAATCTACTTCCACGAGTTCAAACTGGGACATGGTGCAGTGCAAACGATTCGCAACATTAAAGACGTATGAGGCCTGAAAAGTGTTAACGAACGCATGGTGCAATGTTGGTCTGGAAAATTCTGTCGTGGCGAATTCCACCTTGCAGGTTAAGGAGGTCACGGGCCTTCTTTTGTTACTGTTGTAGATGACCTGAAGGCGTTGACAAAAATGGTTGGATTCCAATGGTTTCTATTTCGATTAACAAATTTTATTTTTGGGTCGAAATGTGTAGTTTTGAAAGCACCGCTTGAAATCGAACATTAATTTTCAGAGGTCTTAATAAAAAGGGTTTAGGGGCTTTTCACGGTTGTCTGTTTACAATAGGAATTTCCTTCTAGAAAGCATATAGTTATAACAAAATTCTATAGGGAACATTTCTAATCAGTGCCTGTATTGTTTGATGGAATGCTATATACACTCAGGAAAGATTTCTTTTTTTTCTTACTTACGATGTTAGAGTGGAGAGAATCCGAAGAATCCTGACCTGCATGATACGAATTGCTCCTAGCATCGCCCCTTTCGACTCCACGCTCAACAACACTGAGGGATATTTCATCCCGCTTAGGCAGCGACCTGGTTTGTGACGCATACGTTAAGGCGGAAATTATTGTGGATTCAAAGAAGTGGGCACGAAGTGGGGTATTTTTTTTTGCATTCACTGACTTCTCGATGCTCTTGAAAGCTCGTCAAGCCGTTCGCTGCGTTACTACTTGTTCATTAGTGATTTGTGACTCGAATAATTATAGAGTAACTCCCTCGGAATCTGATAAATTCCATTTGCTTCGTGGCTCGTCGTAACTGCTCAGTGAACCCGCTTCGCTCAGTGGACAATAAAAGCATCCCTATACTGGGATGTCCTTTTCTGAAGTTTTCGGCCGCCGGATGGTCAGGTATAGTTTGGTAGGCTCTTCTGTTGCGTAGTCTTACTTTTCGCTGAGCTTCCAGATTGGAAATGTCAACTGGTAAACATTTTCGTCTAATCCTCGTCACACAGTACTATGACACCGTAAATTTGGAATGTTCGTTAGCTTAAATCGTCTCTTTCACTCTTTCGATTTACCTACATTGCCAAAATTTTTTACAAATCGTATTGCGCTCCCCAGCACTTTTTTCCAATCGTTTCCTTCTTGCGCAATTATCGTTCTTGGTGGTGAACTATTTCGAAAGCGGTGACGTCCATGAGGCACATTCCGAATTACTAAAATTGTCTCCACCTGCGAACGTAAATGGTTGACATTATTAGCTATGAGCACGTCCTCTCATCATTTGAGTTATTGTCCAAAAAAGAGGCAGACATTCGTGTGGACTCTACTCCGCTGTTCTTTTCTTGTCGTCTGTTCTCCTTATTACGTGATAGGCTCATCTGTGCTTCGCTATCGTTGTGTATTCTCCCGAATCTTGAAAATGGGATAGTTTTCGAAGTTCTGAACTGTGTATTCTGGCAAGACATGAGTGCCTGTCAGGTTTAGGAAGACACCGTTCAATCCCTCTTTGGGTAGTACGCAGAGTTTTTGACGTTGTTGAAGTATCAGACCACGTCTCTGCTACATAACAGTGTGCTAAAGGGACTGCGAATCTTACTATCATAACGATAAATGCGTAAAGCACTTTAATGTTCCTGGTCCTGTTCACAAGGAATTGTTCAAGTCTCTTCAAGATCTCCATTCCTCGTAACAGTTTGCCGGTTGTTTGAAATTATGCTTCTCTTTATTCCTAGGAGATCCTTTCTTCTGAACTGCATACAAGTTAATAAAAAATTTATTAAGCTAACGTTTCGACGTCTTCGTCTTCTTCACAGTCGGATTGATCCGAGTTGATGATCCACAGGTGGGTCGTCGTCACGATATTTTTGTTCGTTGTCGCACAGAGTCAAATCCAATAAAGTGGAACACCGACCGAATGAAGAATCTCGCTCGACGGTGGCTTCTTATACAGGAAAGATGCTGGCCGATTCCAGCCGTTCAATATGATCTGCATTTTTGGCGGCATTATATCCTGCAAGAGTCGGTATTATATTAACTGGCACATAACGAATCAGTATCTATTGATCGTATTGATTAGTGTTTGATGATTAGTTACGATCAATGCTACTTAGTAGCACCACTCTCCTCTTGTTTTTATCGCTTTTCTTGTTGGGTATACTTTTTTATTCACCAGTGATTTTATTTCGGATGACAAGAATAGTTACACCAAATCAGAACCTTCGCAAAATGTAGTTATGCGAGGTCGACGTATCATCTGATCTTCACAAATCCGCAGTATCGACCATTATCTTTGCTTTGGCTTTTTTTGTTCAGTGTTTATCTGAACGGAAAATCGTGCTCAAAAAGATCGCCAAAAAAAATGTTATGTAAGAATGGAATGTAGTTCCTTTCTATTTACTGCCTATTCTTTTTTTAAATGGTAAGGTGTTATGTGAAATACAATCATAATGATGCTGAGATGTTAGCAGAACTTGGGACCGCTGCTGTCTGAGGTGGGGAACGAGTGATTGCTGATAGCACCTGTAAGTCAATGACACGGCTGGAGAGAGGTGAAACGCACGGTGTGGTGGTGAACCCGTTACCCGCCGGGAAGGGTAATGGCGGTTCGTTCCCCACCGCAGACACCAGCGGCCTCGAATTCTGTAAATATCTCAGCATCATACTGGTTATATGATGTAAGACATCTGAAACACGTGAATAGAACATAAAATAGAATATAAATTAGCATATTCTTAGTGCCACTCATTGGAGATCGTGAAAGGCAGAGGTAATAGAGGAGCCACTTTAGCCAGGGGGATATTTACTGACTGCTTCAGATAGGGGCGAAATAAGTAGAAACAATTTCTGCTTCGCATTACAGTTTTTAGCCCACATAGTAATATTTTTTAAACTGCTTTGTTCATGTACGAGTAAAAACACCTGCAATGTTCTAAGTGCGATGAAAGAGGTGATTATGCGACGTTTCTCAACTTGTGTAAAGTGTTGAGGACGAGTTTCCTCATTTGACTGTGCATACTTTTTTCCATGAAATATTCATTCGAAATGAAATTTTGTTTAAGGCACCCTCTCCCCATATTTTACGAGGTTGGAAACCTCTGTTTACGAAAATATTCACATCCGTGTTGTCACGTTAGAGAGACAGAGTGAACAGAATTTTTTATGAAAACATGTTATTGCAACAATGTGATGATGTACTCAATGCACAGCCTCTAGTCGATGCGTTCGGTCGTTCTGAGTGCAAACATTGCTGCCCTGCACGTTTTCCGTGGAAAACAAAAGAGAAAAAAATTCTACTGTCGTTAATGACGACGATTACCGTGGTGCAAACTAGTCCATCATATCCTACAGATGAGACAATGACATTACGCAAGCATCCACTCTCTTATTCTGGCTAAGGGAATCAGATCTGCTCGTGAAACTCATGGTTGTCGATTCTTGACCTCTTGTGGCAAGATATTTACAGGTACTGGTAAAATCTTTACTATAGATGTAGCCTTCAAGCGATACTTATTTACGTACAGAAGTTGTACATACATTTTTGCAGCTAAAATCGACCGACATTCAGTTTTCCGATGGTCTCAAATCCGTGAAGTTTCAACATGTCTGGATTATTAGTTGTTTCATCCATGTACCATAGCTTTGACAAAACCACTTTCGTCACAGTTTTTCTATTGATGGTTCAGCTGTACGTTAGTTGGTGGTTTCAGGTTCGAGAATTCGGAAAAGTTCTAAACAATTAACTTTCGCAACTTGTTTCAGCATACACACCTCGTCCGAAGTGTTCTCCAGAAAGTGAAATTGCCCTTTTGTTGTGCTCTTCTGTTTACAACTGGGTGTTCTTTTTCGTGCACTTTGTTGTTAATCTCTTTTTTTTCATATCCATTTTGTTCTTCTTTATATCTTTGTTATATCTGTGTTCTTCTTTATATGTTCTCATGTTTTTGGTAGTTGTATGTGAGGAAGAAATTCCACTATTCAGCCACATTGTTGTCAACATTTGGTAAATTTTTGCAAAATACGTAAAGTATAAGGGGGGGCGGATAACACAGTGTAGTGATAGCGGTCATCCGAAGCACGATGCTGGTTCGATCCTTCGTCGGGCTGACCAATACTGTCATCTCCCTGGGGTCGGTAAATTGGCACCGGACTTGTCCGGGAAGAACTCCCTCTGCAGTCCAATAGGGTACGCTCCAGCCCGATTATCTCAGGACTCCAGAGAGAATCGCTCGACCAGCATTCTACCGCATTCAAGATGAAATTAAAATCCTTAAGCAGCAACCGAAGCCACACATGAAAACTTGGAAGACCTTCGTGGACAGTGTATGCGAGGAAACGAATCAGATGTGAAAAGTACTGGGATTCGCACAGTAGACGTGAAGGCGGATCAAATAAAATAAAATAAATAAAAACGTAAGGGTATACTTCTTATATGCAGCATGTGTATAAGTAAATGACCTCGTCCGTAGAAATGTTGTACATTTCTGAGTGTAGAATAGAAGTTTTTGTGGACGACGCCCGCCATAAATTCCGTCCTCCAGCTATTGAACGATTGTGAAAAAATGAAGCAAAAAAGCTTTATTTGTTAGAATAAACGTCCGGAAAGAAACTGCATCATACATGACTCACCTCATCTGGGCTTCTGGAAAACGCATGCATGACGTGTGTGTGAATCATTTCGAAACCAATCCTAAATAGTGTTTCTTCTTACCTTTTCTGTCCATCTCTACAACCACGGAATTGTCACGCTTCACGTTCTCGTGAAATAGACGCCCTTGGGCGAACCCATAAGAATTTTGTAGAAATAGAGTAGTCATGTATCATTTTCGAAAATGAATATTGTGGTGCTATTTTTAAAGCGAGAGATCTCCATGGAATAACTGGCGTTCGCTGTGCCGATGGGATATCTAGCCGTGAGCTCAAAATCTTTTTGTCAGTGCGCAATAAACACAACAAAAGTGATAAAGAAAGCCCCTTTAATCATCTCATTTGCTATTATCTTCATAACACTAGAATATTGCATATATATCATGCAGCCTTAGAATGTTTTCAGTTTTAATGTGGTGTTGCTAGTGTGGCAGGTTTATTTACCCGGTGAACCGAAAAACTCGTACCAGGGCGTTCCTGTGTTGTCACCGCTCGCACCCATACCGATCAAAGAAGGAAACAGTTGTGATGAGGTTGTTGCCGAGATTATTTCCAGTTTACTTCCTTTTAAGTGTCTCTTTGAAAAAATCTGACTTTTTTCTCAGTATAGGTGAATCTGCAAATGGATGGTGTTTCTGGTGAGGCGGCGAAACCAAACAATTTTATATGAAAAGAAAACGGTGCTGGCCCACTTTGCCCGGTACGGCTTCCTCGCGGCGGTATCTGCTCCACTTCGATTAGCTCCATGAAATTCCTATTTTCACATATTATGCGCACACTAATCCATTCAATTATATTAGATTGTTTAAAATATGCTATTCAATAGGCAATACCCATGACCTGTCATCGCTTCTCGGAACCCGCAAAGAATCCATTATTTTTATGAAAAGTGAATTACGATCTATAGATGAGTAAGAATGTGAAGGTCTTTGGAGGTAAGGTCGAGTTCTACACGTAAAGACGTCCCTACACTTTTATACAAAACATAATTGTACATTCTGATTGCGTTTGTCGTGTTTATAACCTGAGGAAAGGGGAGTCAAACGTTTCTTCATTGCATACTTCCTTCGACATTGGGGTATAATGTTCCTCCTTTGCTCTCCTCGGCTTTTCTGCTCACATAAACCGCTGACCCTAACCTATTCTCAAGGAATGGTCAAATTCCCTTTCAAAGATGTCAATTGCAGCAATGTGCTACATCAAGGTTTACGTGTTCAGTTTTACCATTTGACAACAGTATACTTGAATTGCAATCACGGTTCTGTGTACAAACCAACACTGCTGCCTAATTAGTATACCTAAAGTGTTTATCTTAGATTCTACTACCTACAGAATAGACATTCTATATCCTAAAGTTTTTTCAATGTTTTATTCTATTCCTCTTCTCACTTTTTCTATCCTATTTTTTATGTTATTTCTTTTCCGTTTCTTAATCTTTAGCGGGTGATTAGCGATAGCACCATAACAGTTAAAAAACTGCCTGAGATTAAGTCAAAGATGGTCGATAGCACGTGGATTACCCGAAAAGTAGTCGCGGCTCCGAAGTCCAACTGAAGTCAGGATTTTTGAAGTGTGATTTTCATCTCTCAGATATGCTGTCCCTCTTGTGTTATGAAATGCCACTGAAGGTGGCAGTTCGAGATGTTTCGTGTCGTGGTAGTCATGAACTAAGCCCTTTTGCTTCCATGGTTTTTTTATCGTCTTAGTAATTCTGCATCATGAACGGGTTAACACAGAGTCTACTCCGCAATCCAGAGATGTGTCACTCAAAACAAACACTTGGAGGTACAGTGCTGGATTTGACTTCATACCATCTGTTGTGTTGTGTCCAGCGATTATTTCTGGGTGGTTTATCCTCACATTTCATATAACTGTTACTGTCTGGATTCACAATCAATAGTTTATGGAGTCAAAGACGTTACAGATGAGACTGGCGATCTCTGCTATCTAATCAATAACGATCTCAGTATTCGAAAGTCATTACCAAAACGAAATTAACAAATGCATTCATAAACAATTTCCGTCTTCCACATTACACAACCTTTATCGCAATTATTTTCTATCTGAACAATGTGAAGAATTGTTCTCTGCCACTAATATAATATGGACGAGTTTTTCGTTATTGCATCATGAATGTCACGCAACAAACTTTGGCGTGCTATTTTGTCAGGCAAATTGCCGAACACCCATTCAATGATAGAGATGTGGGCAGTGTATCCCGTATCCCCAGTAATTCTCGTCCAGATTTAGTCTAAACGCTTAGCATAATACGTATCATGCCAGTGAAGAAAACTCGAAACAAGACCAGCGTGAGAACTTTCCTCTTGTTTATCCGCCTTTAACCACGTATCGTTTCTTACAGACTTAATTGCGAGTCGTTAGCCTAGACGAAATGAACATACGTGCGATAATATATTGTTATGGGATTTGTTTTACATTCAGAAAGAAAAGCTAATCTTCTGTTCCATCTTCCATTCATTCTTTACTTCTTCTTCTTCCTCAGTTGTTTATGAGAGTTGTTGATTTTCCAAGTGTCTTGGGTGGTCTAGGAGTCGTTTCACATCCACTACAATGATCGTTAAAAGTTCAGCTCATTGCATTTTTTCACAGTAACGATGCACTTATGAGTGGTTCAGAAAAATGTCATTGCAGTGATTACTAAGTGATGCAATAACAAAAAATGACGTCATAGATGAAAAGCAGATAAGAGCAGCAACAGTGATTCCGTCTACAAAACAGTATACTGTTTTGGAAGGTCTCAGACATACAGTGATGAAAAAATTAGTTGCCAAAAAAAGTTGTTAGGATTTCATATCTTCCATCTCATCTTTTAATAATCAATGACCCAATCTGTCCCTATTCTTTCCCAAATTTCAAAACACCTTTGACATGCAGAAGACCGTCAGTGTTTTAAGTCAGTTTTATGACTTCGTTGTACCAATCTGTAGTTTTTTAAGGATCTAATTACATTATTCATTTGATCTAATTAATCAATATGCCCAAAACAGATCTCGAAGGGTAGTTGAAATGCTAACAAAATGATTATTACCGTTGTCAGGAATGCTGCAACATGTTGGACTTATTCTTGCTGTACTAGAATATAATGGTATAGGACGAAAGGAGATGTTGTTCACCTTCACGTAACATGTTTCATTCCCCGTTCGCGATTTGTTGCATCAAATCTGGCCGATCAACAAAAGAAAAAAAGAGGCTAGGCTAAGGAAAAAAACTTGCCTGTCATTTATTAACGTCAAAGAACGATTTTACATCGGTGGGAGAAAGAACATCCGAGTGGAGGAAGTATTATGAATATATTTCGATCCGTCAACCATCCATTGAACAATCCATGAAGTTATCGAAAAAGTCCAAAAAGACGTCTAGTGACAACCAATAAACACTTTTGTAAGGTCGCCGACGAACACCAGTGTATTGTACAGTTTATTCTTTATGAACGCTACGATAAATCAGATTATAGCGATTCCTAGAAGGAGATGAAGGACAAAGACTAGGAACTTTAATGTTGGTAATCCGTAATAGTGCAACCCTTAGATAACGCTCGTAATAGAGCTTTAAGGTTTAGTTGAAAAGATGGAGTTAAAGACTTTAGATATAGCTGAAAATGAGGTTTTGTTGCCGGAAAAGTATCCCACAAACACCAGGACATTATTATCAAGCGACTTTCTAAGTACATCAGCGATTAGGATGGATAAATGCTCTGATTATCCTCTTCATTCAATAAGTAACAATCCCGGTAATGAAAAATATCGTTGAGTAACAAACGGAAAAGTACTTAGGCAGTAAATGATGCTTTTTTAAAGTTTTTTTCCTCATACTAAAGAAATCTTGAAGCAATAGTACTCTCCCGCTACTTCCACGATGGATTCAATTGCAAGTGTCTTAACGTTTTTACTCAAGATTTTTTCTGATCAGAGCAACGAGTTGCATAATGCACTTTGATGCATCGGTCACGTCACCGGAAAAACGATGAACAGCAACACATGTGTGGTGTTGTGGACGAACTAGCATTCAGCTGTGCCATAGGTTATCCTTCACTCATACCATACGACTACGGTAGGCTAGGGTGCCTTCTATATCTCTTCTATACAACAATTTTCGTTTCCTTCAGTGAATTGTTGACATTGATTCGGTAAATTTTCGGTTGTTCCTATCGAACTGCGGAGCTCTTTGAAGGGCATGTAGCGCAATGTTAGAGGTTCCCTATAATACACATGTGTGGTTGTGTGCCCCGAGCTCGGAAAATTGATACCCTACTTTTCTAGTAGGATATCAGCACTGATTAGATTACGTCAATAGACCACCGAAAGTTATTGGTTACGCCAAATATGCATTCAGTCACTTCTAAGGATAGCTGCTGAAGTGGAATGCGAGGCGCATTCCTCAGAGATTGATCAACTCCGAGTGCTTTATCCTTTGTCCACTAAATCATGTTCTGTTTCAAGCAATTCGAGCAAAAAAACTTTTACACTGAACTAAGGTTAAAATTTTATGGAAACTCTACAAAACATAGCGACGCCAGCTTAGTCACAAATGTTGCGTAGAGTAATAGCGCTGAAGAAAAGCGCCTATATTATCCGTCTTTGGGAACTTTATGAAAGAATTTTTTCCATGATTGCTTCACATAACTAATATGAATTCCTCTGCTTCTTTGACCATTGTTCAAATGTCCGTTTAGCTAGCACAGGTGTTTTGTCGAGAAGGGAACTAGACGAAATGGGCAAGAATCGCTGCAAATGACGCCGTCTTCATCTTCATTTTGTGTATAAGTGCTCGAGCACTGAACATACTGATGTTGTTCGTTGATAAGTGACTGTTGCATCTACCGAAAATATTCATGAACATTCCTCATCATTCCCTTGTCTCTTTGTTCCGGCCGCACTCTCCACTGTCTTTTTTTTTGGCTCATCGCTAGTCTAGACGTGATTAGTTTTCTAACTCACTTATAAAGGCACTTAATAACGGTCGATTACCACTTATAGGCTTGAAAAGAACTCTTTGATTGACTTAAGCACTGCTGCTACATTACTATATTGTTTACATATTACATTTATGTCAGAAATTCGAACAACAAAACAGACCTTACTTGTAAACAAAAACGCAGCAAATTTTTAATATCTTCGAGGAATAGACCTGTAGCTCATAACAAGCTGTTGATTTCCTGAGAGAAAAGTGATAAGTTGACGTTAATCTTCCCAGATGCCTCGAGAATAGGTGTCGTTCAGCTTTTATATACTCAGTCTGAATTTAATGGGTAAACTGCAGTAGTATGACGAGGAACATTTTCATGGATTTGTCATTTGTCGTAACCTGTAACGAATCAGGTGATTCACTAGGGCGTTAACAAATTCTCCCTAATCGTTTCTGTTTGCGCGCCAATGCTGTTAGTTAGAATTCATTTATATATATAAGTTTTAAGAGTATCGTATTTTTTTGCATGACGTCATTCAATTTTGATGTTTTTTTGGCTGGAGGTGAAAATTAGTGCCTGTGCCCGGCTAAGCTGTTCTGAATAATAGAATAGAAGCGAGGTTGTTTGCTGACCGAACTTCTCCTTCACTTGTTTACTTCTCACTTACTTAGTCATTTGGAAGCACCTTCATTCTTAAACACGTACTTGTAAATATGACTGCATTTTGACAGACAGTATAAGCTTATACAGTGTTGCAGAGGAAACAATAGTTATAACACTCGAAATAACATTAAAGCCAGTAGAATGATAACAATAAAAACAATAATAATATATCGATCAGTACCATCAGCAGTCATACATCAACGGAATTGATCTGCGGAGTCCACATCGGCATATATTCCAGTTAAGCTGACGCTGTAGTTGAAATAACGTTAACTTTTTATCTGTTACCTACCACAACTTTTTGACGGCACGGTACTATGCGAAATACAATCGCAACGATGCTGAGATATTTGCAAAACTCCGGACGACAGGTATTTAGTACAGTACCCTGCTGTAAAAAATTGTGGTAGGCAACAAATAAAAGTTAAACGAAATAATAATATAGTATTATTAATATTGGGGGGCGCGTGCAGCGCAGTGGTCGGAGGCACTATGCAACACATACATCGGATCGATTCCCTGCCGCTGGCCCACTAATCCTTCCATCTCTCCGAGTCGGCAGATTGGTACCAGACTTCTCTGGTGGGATAGCAGCACTGATTCGATGCACTAGTAGGCTACCGCGAGTCTTTGCTTAGGCCAGATGTGCATTCAGTCACTTAATGATGCTTAGTGAAGTCGAATGCACGGCGCATCCCTCAGGGATTGATTACTGCTGATGGCTTTATCCTCTTTTAGTAATAACAATAATGACAAAGGTTTTTTGCAAGGGCTAAAACAACTTTTAACAAGCTCTCCTTCTCACCGGGGTCTGAATGTTGGTATCAACCTTGTCTAAGAGTATAAAGCCAGAAGAAAAATAGACCATTTACCCCCCTCAAGTCATTATTTAGGCCCAAAAATGCATTCAGTGCTCTGTACGATGTTTAAGTCATAACGCCCCGCATGGATACTATAGTGTCCATAGCTATCTGGACCAAGCGATCGTGTGGACCCGTAGTGTGTGTATTGAGCATAATGGGTTCCAGTGTTCTTTCACCGCAGTATATGTGTTCACTCGATAGCTAATCGAAGGCAGATCAAAATAGGGAAGTGAGATCCGAAAAGCCGGTTTCTACTATTGGTGATTTACAAAAAACTGTTTTCGGAAAAGTTCATTGACCGTCAATTTTGACTCATAGTTTGTTGTGATTTCATTTTAATCACTATGTCATTGTTGGAATGTGCGGGTGTTAAAAAAAACCCCGAAATAGACTCAACACACGTTGGAAAACACTTCCAACTGCTGACAGCAATGTATTTCCATGATGGACCAAAGTACACGCTATATGTATAGCACCATATATATATAATTTGTACCCATAGAACGGTAGGACAAAACCCCCTCTACAAATGTGTCATGTTTGCATCCCCTAAAGTACTGTAGTTACCTAAAAATTATCTTTTATTTTTAAAGAGCTGGGAAGTCGCCAGCCGACGAAAAAATTGTTAGCGCTCGGTTGGGTCAACGTCGAAATGCGGTAATGGAACGTTAGGGGGCTAATGAAGTCGAATGCAAGGCGGGTGCATCACTAAACGATAATAGATCAGCTCCGAACACTTTTATAGGAACCACATGTTTTTTTCCTTTCATAGCCGATCCAACTCACTATTCCAAAGGTAAATTGTGCTTCGTCATTGTTGATGTGAAACTCTCCTTCTTCTATTTACTACGGCGTCTCATCGGAAAACAAAGTTAGAGAGGCAGTAACACCGTGATATTGACAGGACGTATAGACGTCAAGCCGTGGTCCATGGCTCTCATCGGTCATCAAAAAAACAGAATTTCATCTTGTTTGAATAGATCTTGTTTTTTGTAGGCACAGATCGATTGGTTTTTATCTTAAGAACCGACTTTGGTTAAACCTTGGTAGCAATAATCAATTTCTGCGTGATTAAGCTGACACTAGGTCGATATGAAAGTTCAATCCGGCTAACGTTTCGGCTCCTTCGCCTTCTTCAGAGCGGCGTTGATCTTAGTCCATGTTTTACATAGGTTCGTCCTCGCGGCATGGGTGTTCGTTGTCGCATTTACTAGAATCAAGTGAAAGGAGCACCGCTCGAATGGGGAATTTCACTCGATTGTGCCCTTTTCTGCAGGACTCTTTAAATAAACATCGTGTTGATTATGATTATCAAAGTTGAATGAAAATCGGCTTCTGAGATATTGACTATCACCCCACATTCCGGCAAATGATCTACCGACGACTACAGGTCGCACTACCCGCCAAAAAGCAGATTATATTGCATTGCGGCAATGGATCAACATCCGTCCTGTATAAAGAGTGTCGCCGAATGAATTTCCTCATTCGAGCGGGGGTTTGTTCCATTCGATTCAATTCGAAACGACTAGGAGGACCCAGATAGCGCCAACGACTAGCTTAGGAACATCAAGTCGAATCAACGCCGCATTGAGGAAGGCGAAGGCCCAGAAAAGTTGGCTGAATAAGATTTTTGTACCAAACTCTTGTCAGCTCAATCATGTAAAACATTACTGGTTGATTTTTTACTTGAGCAGGTAAAGTTCACTATGAGCTGGACTGCTTTCTTTTCGAGTTGAAAACGAGCGTCATTCTTACTTCGTCTTGTTCACATGTGACAAATACGTTCTCGACTGTTTTAAAGTTCTTATGTTTATGTTGGTAAATGTATTAATGCTAATGAAGTAATTTTCAAACGCATAACACCTTGCTTTACAGATCCTCCTCTAATTCTCTATGACTCTTGCTTCATGCATATATGACTGAAATTCAGGCACTGCAAGTGCTTGGAGTCAGGTAAGCACCCACACCCGTATATATCCACTAATCCTGTGAGTTATAAATCTGAGGTACGTCTGTATATTCTTCTAATGCATTCTATCATTCCTCTTTCCGTCGGCATGTCATTTAGTCTTCTCGTCACATAACTGACCTTATGTTTTAAGTATCCGTTTGGTTCTAGAAGATAACATATGCGCTGTGAATCCGAACGAAGTCCAGCTTCATATTACGCGTGCTGATTAACGCTATATTAAAAGTGGCCAACGTCCTCGGCAAGCTAAGGTGTCAGCTGCATGGGACAAGGCCGAAAAAGCTGTGGATACGAAACCATGTTGATGTATCGTAAAACCCGATTTCCATTAAACCTCTGTAAGAATAGTCAGTAATTTTTCACGTGATTGTGCTGATACGAGGTTGCTGTAAACATCTGACCAATGTTCTGGACAAACTGAGGTGTCAGCTGCATGGGAGAAAGCCAGAAATACTATGGATTCGATGCCATGTGGGCGTATCTTAAAACCTGACTTCCATTAAACCTCTGTAGGAATAGTTAGTAACTTTTTACATGATTGAGCTGACACAGGATTGGTATAAAGGTGTGGGCGCAGTTCCCTATTCGTCAACTGATCGACAGCAAAAGAGTTTCTTTTGGAGCAGAGTCACCCGTCATCACAGGCAGACAACTCGTACTACTCTCTTCGATGAAATCGATGCCACTCCGCATAATTTTATTTTGTTTATATAAAATATTGCCTGCCTTATGTGACGCTAAAATCAAATTTGTTGTTGCCTATGTCTCTCAACAAGTTTCATGTTAGAGAAATACATGATACACCGGGAACGCTTATGGGTAAATTGGTGATGATGCGAGAAACTAGAAATGTGACAAAACCATTGAAAATGTAGGACGGAATGAAATTATTTTCATCTTGTTTTTTGTGCCACACTTCTAAAGTTTCGTTTTCGAAAACAGTAATGGCAAATTTATGGGATATGAGCGGTATAGCGCAGTGGTTAAAAGTGCCCTGCAGTACACACATGGTAATCTGCTGCATCTCCTGATTGCTCAAACTAAGCGTTCTGGAACTGACAGATTTGTACCAGACTAGTTTAGGAAGAGAAATAACTGAGCTGCTACATCATTAAGCATCAACAAATCATTGCACATCCCAAAATAAGCACTGAATCGCATTTACGATGTTTATATAGTCAAATGCTTGGCACAGCGTTAAGGGTTTGATCAACGTCGGATGCCTCATCCCTTATCCTTTAAGTGAAATATATAAGAAAGCACTGTCATATTTGTCTGTAACCTCTGTAGTCCCGTTAGTCATTAAATGACTCAAGCGACCACTAAACTTTAGTTGTCACCATGACGAACCAGAATTTTATACGTTTTTGTTCCATTGTTTTTGTATTAGAAGTCAGCCGCAGTTTACTCACCGAGGTCTGCCATTATGCAGGCTGTTTATTCAAAGTTGTGCCTCCGGATGAGAACGATGAACTTCCTCGGCTAACCATGAACATCATAAGCAACTGTAGAGAAAACAGAACGGTCGTCTTATACCAACTATCCTCTTATGGTTCGCTCAGTAACTCATGCAAGCTTAAATAAAGTTTCCATTTGTCCCTATCATATACAATAGCTCGGGGGCTGAGCAGCAAGTTTTTTCTTTTAATATCTTAATGAAGAATTCTGAAGTCTCCGGTCATGATGAGGCACCTGACATCCCTTGACACCCAGTATAACTGCTGTCTGTCACTATTTAGACGCATCACATGCACGGCTTGTGTGATTTTCGTCATTTCGAGAAACTTACCGATGAAGATCTCGGGGAGATGATTCTTGGAGCTGACATGGATGGTGATGAATGATAAGATTACTTCTCTAAGACAGGCACCAGCCATCACAGAACTTGGACCACAATACTACACAGGCTTTTTGAAAAAGCCGTTGTAAAGCAGTTTTTTTTACTATTGTGTAGTGTCAGGTCATCCGAAGAATATGAAGATGACGATGACGAGAAATTTTTAGAAACATTAGAGCTTATCCATATCGTTACGGCTACAAGTATATGAAAACGTTCGAGTTGTGAATAAAACGATAGAGGATAAAGCTCTAGGCGTTGATCAATCCCTGAGGTATGTGCCATGGCTTAGTCTTCACTGAGCATCGTTAGAGGTGAATGAAAACATATCTGGCCTATATAATGATTCGCAGTGGCCTATCAATGTACCGAGTCAGTGCTGCAATCCTTCCAGACAGGTCTGGTACCAGTTTGCTGAACCCGTAGGAATGGGTGGTTTGATGAACGTGAGGCGCGGAATCGAGTCCATGGGTATTGTAGGGCGCCACTAGCCAAGGCACTGCAGGCGCCCCTCGTATTGGAATGCTATCAAAAATTTCTGAACAGCTCCTATTCCCATTGGTGAATTAGTGAGGATATTACATCGAAAAAAGTATACGATGGCCTCTTGAAAAATAACCGGACGTAATTATTTGTTCGACGAGTTGCACATAAGGCATCATGCATAAGAAAACAGTAGTTTGTTTCCTACCCCCTACTTAGATGGCAGACATTTATTACCTCATCCGCCATTCACAGAAACGACCTCAAAAAAAAGTCGTCAATGTGTGTGAAGATGAAAAAACCTAAATATTTGTTTGCCTGGATTAGCAGGGGATCCTTTGTCTTTAGCGTCTGACATGGATCAAGGGGTGTTCTCATTTCCTAGTCAGTCGGCAGCAATTTTTTTGTTATAACCAACGAATATGAACTTCATTGGACAACCACGCCCGAATACTATCCATAAGTGCAGACATTACCTACTCTAACAGGCTGGGTACGGAATAAACAACCATTTCTATTTTAGTGACACGTCTATCTTATTTTTAATGCAAAAAGAAAATACTCGCTAAATAAACGACTTTCTGTAAAGAAGACGGGTGCTACTGTTCTCATATTTAGCGAAATTTGTAGCCCACTGGTTAACGTAGCCATTTACGTATTGTGATGAAAAAAAATCACATACATATCCGACGATAAGTGAAATGAGGATCTCAAGATCTCATTTGATCGCATATGTCAGGGAATAAACATTTGTGACCGGGAGGAGTTGTCCGCTGTAATTAACACATCTTCTTGTTACATAATTCTTTGTCATAATATCTATCTTTTTCAGTGCACCTTACTTTCAAAGTGTCCATCTAGTTCTTGGCAATGTTAAGGCGAAGTAATAAATCATGAAAGGGCGTAGCTAAATATATTTGGCCAGCCAGTTTGAGTTATTCTATTCGGATCATAACTCTGCTGTTATGCTTTTCTTTAATCATCACCAAATCATCTCTTTATCGTAGAATTCCTGCACTTTTCTGCTGGAACGGGTGCATAGGAAGGTATTCGATAGACGAGTGCAGGGGTTTGTTGAGCTGTTTAACGAATTTGATGACTAACTTCATTTGTCAATGTTTTACCTTCTAGCACTAACCGTAACCAAAGTTAAAAATTCTACTCGTCTTTTTAAGACTTTTCACGAACATTTATGTTTCGGACTAACAAATACGTAATATTTAGCATTTAAGCACCATACTTTTTGACCTGCACCGTATTGTTGTAAGCCCTGATTGGCGTGATTCTGAAGAAGAGCCATTGAAGGCATCCACGCTAAGCGCCTGCAAAAAATTTTTTTAATGCAGTCCCCGTACTGGATTCGATTCGATGCCACTAAAGGCATCCACATTCCGAGAGTGACCAGATTGGAACCATCGACTCGGATCAACACGACTGTAAAGACGTCGGCGTGGCAATTTTTTGGAATAAAAAAATTTTTTGCATAATTGCATAATTGGCCGTAACGGTAGAGACGGTGATTGCATGAGTTCAAGTACAGTTTTGGCGAAACACGTAGACCACTTCGCATTCGTACAATGGAAGACCTAATCGGTAAACTGAAGGGTACCCTAGGTGCGCATAGGACGCAGAAACATAACGTGGAAAATTTTCAAGTAGAAGTTACGATCCTCGCACATGAATCGAAAACACAAACGCGCAAAACTATCGGGCATTCTGGATTAATTACATGGATGCGAAAATGAACCACAAGGACGAATGCCTCATAATCACGCGTTATACTGGACAGTTTTTAAACCTGTTATTCTAATGTGAGAAGCATATTACGCTTCCATGTGAACTCTGTGCGGTTGGTCTCCAGGTGACATATTCACGGTGAAACTCATAGAAAGCGGTGAATGTGCAAAGAAGCTATTCTGTGTTTAATGTGACTGAAGCCTTGGTTTAGCATTTTCTCTGTTTGGTTACTGGAGATCTTTTACTGGGTAGATTGCAGACAACTTGACCTTTCCAGCCTGAGGAAGGCGAAATCCGCCGAAATGTCGGCTTGTTCTTGAATAAAGAATAAAATAACAGCTCGCGTTGCTCAACAAGAATACAAAAAATTTCTATTCCAACCTCGTGCCATGTAAACAATCACGTTGAAAATTATTGATTACTCTTACTGAGGTTTAACGAAAGTCGGTTAAACATGGTGTTCTGCTTTATTTTTCTTAATGAGAGGATTTTTAATAGGATCCGTATTAGAATGAACAAATATACTCTGCAAGCACAACTATAAAGGATTGTCGCTTTCAATTAGTTTGCTCCACGTCATTAGATAGAACTTTTATCGTTCAAGTAGACATGCGGTGAGTGTAAACAGAATGCCGAATGAGACGAGAGCAAATAGACAAAAATTCTGAACGCATTGAAAGCACTAATTATCATGTTCTATTGTTTGTTGTACAAGTCACGTTATCCGTCATTGCAACTAACGGTCATGTGTAATTCCTCGTTTCAACACAACTTTGTGGATCGTTGTCATTTCCGATCTTGAACTTTGTGAATTCTCATAATTGTTTACCTTTTTTCTTAGTGTCTAGTATTTTTTTCGTAACAGGATATGATGTGAAGTACAACCACAAGGATACTGTTGTGTGAGCAAAACTCGGAACATTTGTGGAGCTACGAACCTGCGACTATCTTTACCGGCAGCTCACGTGATATCCACCACACCACCCACATCTCACCAACCTTGCGGTTATAGTTCTCATATTTGTTTTCCATCACCTGAACCAGATATCTCATATTTTTGCACAGCGCTTCTTTCACTCCTTTCGTTGTCTTGTATCTTTCATCCATGAAGGCCCTTCGATTTGCACGTGTGTTCGGCTGTTGCTAAAGATATATTCGTCTTCTTCATGAAAATCCCTATTTGCTCGTCGAGTAGATTCTCCCTGGAATTCTATGATATCCGTGCTAAGATGTTTCCAGGTCTTCGCCATATCTAATCACCACCCTTTGCCGATCGGAGAGGAGCTATTTCCAGACAAGTTTGGTAAGAATTTTCCGACCCCGAGGTGGTGGAAAACTTGGTTGAACCATCAAGCGATATTGAGCCGTACCTCTTGCACTGGACTACCCACACCCTAGCCTTTATACAAGGTCTGTTTTCTCATAATAATTTCTCAGGAATCAATTCTGTTTCTTAGTTTATATCTTAGTTTCTCACGTCTGTCTTGCATGTCTTCATTTCTAGCCATCCGATAATGCTTCGTCCGTGTCTCTGTCGTACTCGTTTAGCTCATCTTAACGTTCATTCTACGTATTTTTCGTTTTTCTTATGCTTTAAATACTTTTTTGTGCTGTAACTAGCGTCATATATATATATATATATATATATACATATACCGAAACACATCAAAACACGCCGACACACACACAGCAACATACACATTCGCCGACACACACACGTCTACCGACACCCACATATGGTGACACACACACGCACACACACACACACACACACATAGTACATGAATAGACCCACATTTACCATATACCTACGAATTCTCACCTTTTTTTTGTCGCTCTACATACTATGGTACAACAGTTGGCAACTTATTAATTACTGTTGTCCTTTGAATTCCTATTCAACGGTAGTATTTCGTTCCATTATTCCCCCTAGCTCGCACTACTTCAGATGTTCATTCTGCTTCTTTCCTTTCAATTCTACTAGTCATTCGTTTATTTAGTCTATCTACTTTACCACTCTACCGAAATTCCTTAGTCTGCACTTTTCTGTTATTATTTAACCTTCTGATGTTTTCGTCGCTTCTGCTACTTCGAGTTTCCTAATGATGGCGTTGCTCACCGTCATTGTCACGGCCACTGTTTTCCACTTTCTGTTTTCTTTCAACCTTATTATATCATTTTTTATCTACTTTAAACCTTTAAATTGTCTCAGTTTCAATCTAATATTTGTTTACGTCAAATCGCGTTAGCTATACTCTATACCTTTAACTAGAAAGTATTTTTTATTCATGCAGTCCTTATTCAGTCCTTATTTATATTCATGCAGAGAAAGGTTGTAAAACCATTTTTTGAATGAGTTTCATATTGTAGATTAGTATGGAAAAAAAGTAATCAGTCGAAAGTACTTCTGTAGTTGATTTCATCTCAGTAGTTAAAGTTAATTAAAAGTCAATTTAGCCAAATTGTTCGTGGTGTCTTTCATGGGTGAAGATGTTCTATCAGTGTTCATCAGCCCTTTGTATTACTTGTATTCGAAAAAGATTCTCATGATTTTACTTTATGTTTCATCAAGCAACGTAGAGATGATTGCAAGTATGTGTGGTCTATACAACGACCTTACAGATTCTACCGATTTATCAGTTCAACGTTCCTACCCTGCTAGACAACTCTGCTGCCAATTTGCGGAGGGATAGAGGGCTTAGTTAGCTTTAGGTTCGCTATCGAACTAGTGATTTGTGTGTATCGCAGGGCAGCGCTCTAACCACCAGGGTACAAGCGCCTCGTATATGTCATTCTATCTATTGTTATACTAAATAGTGAATTCATCTGGATTGAAGGTCACCTTGTAAATATTTTGGTTCGTTTCACATTTTTTGCAGAAATTGCAATGATTACGAACCTATTTGAAGAAATATGTATGGTACTTGTTTTTTTGTGTGAGGTGTCTATTTATCTTCACGACCATGCACCTATTACCATTACGGCACACTTACTGCGATTTACGTGTTTTTAGTTCCTGCAGCCACAAGATTTTTTAATGTTTACTAGATTCTTCTGTGGCGAGAAATGACGTCTTTATTTGTTTTTCTACCCTATCCGGTGGAGCTCGGAAAAACATCATGCGACATCAAAACAGCTTCGCTTATTCTCATGTTCGGAGTTCTTCATCGAATCCTTAGTAATGAAAGTGAAAGTGCAAAATGCTCTGAAGAGAAGAGCATAATGGACCAGTGGTAAAGACGGCAATATCTCGTTATGCTCGTCTACATTGTCCTTATTCGTGGAGACCTTATTTTTACTTTTTAAAAGATCCAATTTCTTTTCTCACTCCTTCCAAGCAGAACACCAGATTTATTCATGAATTCATCCGCATTAGCAGTTTCTTTCCTGGTTTCGTTATCGATGTCCCTATGGCGATGCCACAAAACGCTTGTCGTCTCAAGTGCAGGCAATTTCAGTCCGTCTTCATCACATGTACAACAAACAGAACGTGCCAATATGCAGGAGATTTTCTAACTGTGTTATACATGAAAATAACGGTAGAACCTACAATAAATTAGGTGCGAACTTAACGTGATCTCAAAAACTGAAGAAATTGGCGGTTCGATCTGCCTTATGAAACGAACAGCGGTGTTCACCGTCAATTAAGCCAAAAAAGTCCTGAACGTTAGGAAGTTCGTAGGTATTACATTGTAAACCAATTCGTCGTACATCTCGCGCTGGATACACCGTTATCGCAATTGAATGCTTCTGTATAAATGGACCTTTTTTCTAAAATAACAGTGTACATATGGAAACATGTACAGACTCATACATACGTACGTACATACATGCATACATACATGCATACATACATGCATACATACACACACACACACAAACACACATGCATACGTAGGTACACACACGCCCATACACACACTGACACAATCAACACACACAGGCACACACCCACACACACTCATATGCATAGTGTTTTTTCAGCTCTGCAGCGGGAGCAAACGGCACGTGTTTTCATGTCGATCTTGACGTAGTTGCCATTCCTCTAACGTGATGACATTGGTTGTTTTCAAGTGTGAACGAGTACAGTGTCGCGT
The DNA here is from genome assembly GCA_018806985.1 of Angiostrongylus vasorum. Taxonomy (NCBI): domain Eukaryota; kingdom Metazoa; phylum Nematoda; class Chromadorea; order Rhabditida; family Metastrongylidae; genus Angiostrongylus; species Angiostrongylus vasorum. The sequence goes on from JADANN010000329.1 coordinate 52,506, forward strand.
TGTGTCACGTTTTTTATGGGAGGTTCTGGAATTTCTGTCGTGCGCAACAATTCATGATAGTGCAACCCTGTTAAAAAAATTGTAAGACTATCAATTTGAAGAGCGATTTCGAAACAAGTGTGTGCAAAACATATTTTGATGTACTGAACATGTGCAATACCGAGCACTTGTAGCGCAGTGATAAGGGGGTACCTTCAGAAAAATTTCAAATTATGCAAAGACTTTGACGATGATTCGATTTCGCAAGTTGGAGTAATTATTCCCTCCATCCCTAGGAAGTCGTTAAGTTGCTGCATAATTATCTGAGAGGATAAAATGCTGACCTGATACATCGGTGGGCCACCGAAATTCAAGGAGTAGGCGAAATATGCATGCAGTCAGTTCTACGGTACTGTGAAAAGGAGCCGAATGCATAGCGCGACTATTGACTGATCTGTGCTGAATATTTTGCCGTTTTTACTTCGTATATGGAGCCGATTTCAGATGGAAGAAGTAGGTTTAGAAGAATGAACGGTAACTTAAAGAATAATGCTTCAGCGTGTTGTTCAGTCCTACAAAACAAGCGCAGTTCACTGTAGAACGGTTTCGTGCTTCTGCTACTGGAACTTACAGAAAAAAAAGTGAAAGAGGAAAAGTCCAAAAAATAAATAAAATTGTTTCGTGGGAAAAAAATAATAGTGAAGAAAACACTGTGACTATTAGAAGTAGTTATCGATAATCGGACTTGTTACCATCCGTCGTCTTCCATTTCTTCTCCATGTTCTCACACCATCATGTCTTTCTTCTCGATAGTGAAAGACGAACACTTTTGCGCTTGTTGTGGCTTCATTCGCGTAATGGCTTGAAATTTGTCGTTAGGAGGAATGGTGGTAAAAAAGTGAAACTCAGGGAGATCGACGGTCGTCTTCACTGCTATAATCCTTTGATAACCCATTGCTGAGAATCAATTTGGCTTCCGTTACGTTCACTGAAAGATAAGGTGTTCTTCGTTGATCTATGCCTGAGGGATTCGCTATTTATTCGACTCCATCATGTATTATCGAGGTGATTTAATGTATATTTAACCCACACGATCACTTGTGGGCGCTCATCGATGTGTCAAGTCAGTGTCATAGAAACCAACCTTCATTTAATTTCATTGTGAATGATCTGTATTTTTTCCCTTGGATTATTAAGCTCACACGAGATTGTTATAAAGTTGTGTTCACGAGAAGTCGCGGTTCGTCCCACTTTTTGAGGGCTGTAATGATTAGGGATCGTCCAGAGCCATTAGATCTCGTGATATGGTTCTTTATGATCGGATTGAGTCGAATCCGTTGGATTGGAGCATTACTGTAATCTCAGCAGCCACTGGCGTTCGTTTTATACAGCTTGGTCATTGATCTTTTGCTATCTACTGTGATTTGTTCATGGTGGCAGTGCATCCTGCAGCAACAATTGCCTCATTTCATCAAGTATTGTTAGAGATGACTCGATGCTTATCAGGCTTGTACAATGGAATACTGGTGGTCTGTCGTTGTAAGGAATCAGTGCTGCTGTCCTCTCAGATAAGTCTGGTACCAATTTACTGCCCATGGAGGTATGGGAGGCTCCCTAATGTGTGGGGTCAAGCCAATAAAAAATGTGTTTATGTGTGCATTTTGCAAGCTATCCCTGACCACTGCGCTACAGGCACGCTCAAACGTCCATCACAGTTTTCATTTCAAGAGACGACAATTAACAGTAAAGCTGCGAGAATATGAAAATGAAATATCTCGACGTATGCAAAATTTTGGGAAATAAGGTAAATCCTAGTAAAAGCAACTATTAAGGCTTTCATTGGAAACATTAAGTAACTGTCAAATTTCATTCTGAAGTTGTTTGTATTGAAGATGGTTGAAATTTACCATTGAGATACCATGAAGATTCTGATTTTTCTTAAGTTCTCAAATTTTTTCGTCAGTTTCGTTCTTTCGTTATAAACAATTTACTCGTTTTTTTTAGATCAGTAGATTTCAAATACACAATCAATCCATGTTAACCTCACATTTTACAAACTTCTTCTATTATTTCTGAAATTCGACGGGTTTACAACTTATTTATGAATTTCAGCAATTCCTAACATACTGCTAACATTGTGAGCCATAGTAGTATGGCTCATACATGCTGACAATTTTCATAGGTATTAGTTCAGAAAAATATGACTTATATTCAGTCCGTTTTCACTGCTGTATTGTTAAATGTAGAGCGAACTCACTTGAGCTAAAGAACTCGTTTCTGAAGTCTCTTTTTAGTTCGCATGTGGTGGTTGTGGTTTTTTCTTCGTTGTTGCTGTTATTTCTTTCTTTCGAAATCGGGCCATTCCAAAGGATTACTAGGGGTGTTTCCTTGGAGTGGGACTCCGATGTGCAGCGGGAAGTTTATCCCTCAGCGGGGTCCCAAAGAAGTGCTACGTTTCTGTCCGGAAGCCCATTTAGGAGTAAACCAGTACCAGGAATTACTGTTGTCCTGACATCAAATTAGTCGCAAGATAGCAAATCTTCCTCTAATCCACATGCTCCAGCAACTGCTTGTGCTGGTCACGACCTGAGAAGACTTCGTCAAAGCTGACCGTGGGACTCCAGGGAATCAAATGACCCAGCCAGCAATACTCCATCCTCAGTGCTCCTCCCACTGGACGCTGCTTTCTGCGACGTCGGTCGCTAAGATAACGGTGGCAGGCGATCACATGTGGCTATGCACAAGATTTCAGTGGAAACCGACCAAACGATGGCTGCAGTAACACGCCATGGAGACTGGTTCTTGCTCTGTACCTATAAAACCAGACCAGTCTCTTTAGGAGCTGATCCTTGCGCCCTTCTTGGGACCGCTAGTCGCACAAATTTCGGTGTGATCGCCCGACAAATGACAAAAAGCGGGAAGGATAAAATACGCCAAATAATTGATGAGACCGTTGTCAGTCATGAGAGAAAATTCCCGTTACGAAACGTTGGAGGTGTTGGTGTTATCGCACACCCATCTATTTCGCAACAGGTAACCACGTACGGAGTCCTATCGCCGCGCGTTCACCGTTCTTCGTTTCGGACCCCGTCGTCAAAAGAAAATCACAATCATCAACTGCTACTTGCCAACAGATACAGCTGGTGAAAGTGAACTGTACGCATTCCACTGTCATATAGAGGAAGTAGTCCGCAACGAAAACACCTGTAATTTCGTTGTTGGAGATTTCAGTTCCTGATTAGGAATGGCCAGCGAAAATCAGCACAGGATAGGAAAAATTCGGAATTGGAGATCGAAATGAGAATGTAAACCGTTTTATAAAAGTCCTGTGTGCAGCTCATCTCTTCCATGAGAATTCGTTCCTCGCGTAGACAGAAATAGCGATTCTAGATTCTAGACTTCTAAGTTCGAATTCAAATACGCGGCAGTGGAAGAGGCACAGATGCAGGGCTTGTTAATATCACTGCCTATTTCCGTACAGCTGAAGTCCACAAATTACATGTACTTTTCGCATCCCACGTGAGATCTTATCTGTGAGAAGAGAAAATCGCAGATCAACGGAGGACTCCGCGCACTGCGTTCCTGCCCAAAAAAGTGTGATGGAAGGAAACTTCGTTACCATCGTCCCATTTACTTGTTAAGTATACTCTGCAATCTGTTCACAGTTATTATCCTTTTGCACATATCAAGAAGCTCAGATGAGGCGCAAGTAGTTGAGAAAGCAGACTTCCGGCAGGGATTCTGCTGTGTGGACCACACCCAAACGGTGTCACAGTTCAGGGAATCCTGTGGAACATACCAATTGTCTGTTTTCTTGGGTGTCTGTCTGTCTATCACAACTACATTACGAAAATGTTGCTCTTTCCACCCACTTCTGATCATACCTATAGAGAATGCCAGTTCTTTAAGAATTCAAGGTGTGAAGGCGAAGAAATCGAACTGGATGGTTCTATGATCACGCAGACGGCTTCGCATGTGTGCCTTGGACGTTTAGTGAACGTGAGAAAAAACAAGAACGAGGAATTAGACAGAGAGGAGAGCAGCATGGGCCCCACTCATACCCCTCAACGAAGCCACTAACAGACTAACGGACTCAAAAACCCGAGCACATCTGTTTGATTCAGCAGTCCACCCAGCATTCTGTTATGGAGCAGAGACGTGGGATGTAGTTCACCCACGTGAACAAATCTGCACACAACCCACAGAGCGCTTGAAGGGTGTGTTCTGAAATGTAACTGGCACACACGACATCTAGCTGGAATGTGAGGCTCAAATCTTCGAAATCTATCCCATCTTCGGGATCCAGGAGTGTACACATCAATAGTAAAACACAGTTGAGCCCGCCACATAATAAGAAGAACAGATGACAAGTGGACGAAAATATCAGTGGAATGGACTCTAAAAGAATGCAAGCGTTCTCTTGGAGAAGCACCCGAACAGTGATCGGACATGCTTTTTGGCTAACGTCAACCATCTGCATTCACAGATGGGAATGATTTTAGGACTGCCGAATGAGCTTCGAGAACGTTTGCTGTGTTCGAAGCAGACCACAAACGTGGATGTCACTAGCACAAGAGGGAAACGAATGTGAATTTTGCGAAGCCCACACTGCAAGTGAAGGCGGGCCATCTAAATATCCAAGTATCAAATTAGGCCTCCATTAGCTTTTTTTCACTTAAAATTAGACATCTCTAATTATTCGTGATAAAGTTGGTATTCTCATGAATTCATTTAATATGTTCAGGTAGGTTCACTTCCTGTTTTTTTCCTTGAAAATTTTAAAGTTGTTCAGCAGAATTGGATAATGTTCATGATATGGATGCATATTGTAACAGGTATAATTTATCCATAGGTGCTTTAGCGCAGTGGTGGGAATCGAATTGCAATGCAAACGGGATCGGCCGTTGCTTCGATTCCACATGCTGTGGTTACTAAGCGCTCTTCCATCTCTCCAGGGTTGGTAGATTAGTACCCGTCTTGTGCAGAAGGATAAAAAACATGATCTGATAAAAATGATATTCTACAACAAGCCGTTTAAGAGTCAAGCTGTGTATCCATTCACCTCTACGATTCTACGAGTGATGCCGAGTTCATCACGATATTTGCCTAACGAATTGATCCACTCGAAAGACCTGCTTTCTGTAAACCTCGGCATTAATGAATAATATATGTAGTTCTTATAAACTGCTCTTGTTGAGCTGAAGCGAGATTGGTAACGGTTGTTGTTGTTGTGATTCTATGGCTAATGTTTTCAGTGACTTCATCTTCTTCAGAGCTTGGATGTAGCTTATGTAACACTATCCATCAAATTTGATGAACTATCTATAATAATAATAAAGATCTATTATACAAATGAACGCTTCAAGAGCCTGCGCGTCGATGTTTTTGATTCCTGCGTTAGGACCGGATCAGTCACTTCGAAATCATCACCATTGTGCTTTTGTCCCCATATGTGTCTCTACAGGAGTGCTTTGACGAATTTTAATTTCCTCGTCTAGATGTTTCTTTCTTGTGCACATAAAGCGCTGTATCCGTTTCCCCAATGTATTCCTCACCGCATTACTTACATGAGATCAAGTATGTTCTACCTGAACTCATGCAATCCCTATCTCTCCCGTCAGCACAGATCATACAGTTTCCTGAGCAGCACAGACGATCAAACAGGCGATGGCAGACTAAGTGACGACGTAGAGAATTAGGTGGGTGGTCAATAAGTGCCACGGAATTTTCAAGACCACTTCCTCTGAGGCAGCTCTTAGTGGCGCAATTTATTTGGTTTGATATGAAGGGCAATTTGAAAGGTATTTTATTTAGGTTTAAAACATTGATATGAGGCATAACCCTAACCTTTGATCTAACCCGAGTGGCTGCTGCTTAGTGGCCATTGGAAGTGGTTATTTTTTTCAAATTTAGCTAATCCTTCCTTTCCTCTTTTACTGCGCACACGTTTTTAGCCGTACGGTACATAAACTCGGTTCGGTTTCTGCGGTTGTTTAGGTTGTACTTATAAATTTGGTCACAACCTATCAGACTGAATACTTAAATCGACTGCTGAAAACCACTTAGATTTCTTGACTGATGCTTTGAAGTTCCATATTTTGTATTCTCACTATGGGAAAACTTATGCCCTATGCTTCAAAAAAGATGCGTCGAAATGCTCAACTGAGGAAGATCCGGTTCGATGCGAGACGAAGACGCCACATCGAGAAGAGGAACAAACTGTGAACCAACGACATAGATCGTCGGCTCTGGTGAAGGCGAAGACGTCGAAACGTTAGCCGAATAAATATCCCCTATCAACCTCGCGTAAGCTCAACAATATAAACAAATGCATCAGAAAAGACTATAAATCCTTCGTAGCATCTATATATAGTACATGCTTGACATTTCTTGTTAAATAAATCCTCCTATAAAGCAGTGATTAAATACTGTTCGTATGCATCAACAGAATTTATAAGGTACGGCTTCGAAGATTATTGAGAATTTACTAGAACGCATAATGTTAATGATCCAAGTGAAAAATTTTGTTCTCGAAAGTTGTTCAAGTCATGTCTGTACTAGTAACGACTCGTTTACTGGAAGAAAAATTGAAGAAAATATCAAGCGGTGTTCTAAAAATATTCCATCATGTCACAGAATATTAAGGAAAGAAGTCTTAATGAAAGGTAATATTTCATACCGAATTTTTACATAAGAAAGCAAACTCGATTGTGATAGTTGAGACACCATGTTGACAAGCTGGTTATTCAGATTGATTCTTTATTCTTTTCGCTTTTTTTTGAGTAGATATTACCCCAACATCCCAACGTTTTACCTCCTCATCGTGGTTAGGAGGTGTTCTGGGGTGTCAGGCTGCGATGTACAGCAGGAGGATTCATCTCCTGGCACGGTCTCCAAAGCTGAGGAGTCCGGCGTTTCCACCAGGAAGCCTAGCTAATAACAACTAGGATCCACCACCGTCCTGACATCAAACTAGTCGCATGGTGGCAAATCTCTCTGTGATCCACAAGGGCGGCGACTTCCTGGGGTGATGACAACCTGAAGCACACTTTGGCCAGGCTGACCTCGAGACTACAGCGAACCACAATGGCTAAACCAGCAAAACTCCGAAAAAAACGGAGATTATGCTGGGGACCGCACAGCCACTGAGGACGGGCCATCCAAGTTTCCAAATATTCCCCAACAGAGTCTAACTGACGAAATTTTTTGTCGTTTGCGCTAGTCTTCAACACCTAAGTAGAATAGATGTCAAGCTGTTCATAAAAATTTTACAAACAAGAAACTCGCAATAGTCAGCATTTTTTCGACAGTAAATGGACTTTTTTTATCAAGTTGCGGCTACCACCAATTGAATGTCATGTTATACGATAGCGGTGGACAGAGCGACACCTCAAGAACGAACCCACAGTGCACGGGATCAATCAACGGCAGGTCTTCATTGCATTCTTTTTAATGAGAATATTGTGAGGGATAAGGGACAGCGGGATAGTCGGTAATAGGAGAGAGCTTGAAATCTGGAAACCCTAGAAACTTCGCTGAACGTCTTGACCTACGAACTGCCCAGCTAGCTGCACGTTACGAAGTTTAGAGATCTGTTGTTTAAGTACAAAGATGATAGGGGACTGGTAAAGAAAGACATGCCTAAGATGAAGTAAAGACAACTAAGAATTATCATGCAGAATTCATGGCTATAGGATTTGTAACTGATAGTCGCAGATGCGGTCTCCATTCCAATTTCCCTGAAGCGAAGGCTGTTCAAGTTGTTCTATAATTGTTTACTCACAGCCCAAATGTGATTCGGCAAGAAATAAGAGGAAGTGGGCTCCCTTTCCACTCTGTACAAACTATATTCAAGAAGGAGTTTAAATGCCGCATGGGAAATTGGAATTTTGAAATACGGAGTTATTTTCCAGTCATCCTGTAGTTTAATTCCATCTTGTTGTATTTAATCCAGACTGTCAAAAAGTCGTATGCAAGGAAGTCGTCTCTTACCTTTCGTGGGTTGTTTCAACGTTGAATTAATACGCGTAGATGGATTACTTTTCAAATAGGTCCTAATGGGTGATGTTTGAGCGGACTGATCTCTGCTCTCTTAATCTTTCCTGGATGATATTTACTGGGGGTAATTTGACGCAAGGTAGTATTCAGATGGTGGAATTATTCTAAGAAATGATCTTCCCTGCTCGAGAACTAATTCTATTTCCTTGGTAGTACCTTGTCACAAAGCTCATCTAAAACCTTTCTTCAAAAAGAATTTGACCGATATTAAGCAGCACCTTAACACCTGATACACATGTTGTCTTAGTTGCTACTACCTTGTCGTACCACATTCACATCGATCAGCTTAGATACTGGGGAAAAAAAAACACTCTGTTTTTAATAGTCGCCGCTCGCCTTCCACTCTTCCTCTCTTCCTCTCTCTCTCTTTTTACCTTTGCGTTCCTCCATCGGCTTGTTTTTCGTATTCGCACTACGGCGACGCGATCTTGGGCATTACCCACCAACAACTTGTCTGTGTATGTATGTATGTGTGTATGTGTTTGTGTTTGTGTGTGTGTATTGTGTGTATGTGTGTATGTTTGTGTTTGTTTGTGTGTGTGTTTTGTCTGTGTGTGTGTGTGTGTGTGATTTGTCTCTGTCTGTCTGTCTGTCTGTTTGTCTGTCTCGCTGTCTGTCTGTATGCGTCTGTGTGTGCGTCTGTGTCTGTGTTGTTGCGACAATTCACACTGTTTTTTCTCTAACATCTAAAACTTATTTTTCGTTTGATCCCATTCCAATTAGCTACGGAGCTAATTTTCTAACTGGTTCATCGCAAAGAAGTAATGGCCATTTCATTTAATGATGTACGGTGTTATTCTTCTTGCTTCGAAAGTCTCGTTTCTGTTCATCAATTCATTATCCGTTTGCCGGTTGAAGAACGATTAAACCTGTAATGATCACTGGAAGAAACCTTCAAGAAATTACGAGCCTTTACCGATAAGAAATAGGGTTGTTAGCTGTGTTCTTGTGTAGTTGTGTTGGGAAGTGAACAGATTCTGTACCATATCTTGTAGATGATCTTCAATCATAAAGTTATTTTCAATCTTCAGTATTTTCCTAGTGATGGGTCGTAGTCGTACGATGACCTAGTTTGTTAAACAGCTTTAGATTGGCGACTTGAAAGAAGTATTTGATTGATCAGTTCAGATGCAGTGTTCCGACCACCATTCGGCTTACTATTCAGGCTGTCATAATGGAATGAATCTTCCTAGCATTTCGCAGTAAACGACAACAAAACACGCCTTTGTTGTTCCGAACCTTGAAATAAAATGGATTGAAATGTTGGTATGCTGAACATCTTGTTATGCTCAAAATCTATCTATATAACAGATATGTTGTCTCCCATTGCTTGTTATGGCTTAATACTTAGTTACTTTGATACTTTGACGCCTCGTCTTCACTAGGGTTTTGCAGGCTTCAGCACAATCTCCATTTTTTTTTCTTTTTGGAGGCTTTTTTGGCCGGTTGAGCCATTGTGGTTCCCTGGGATCCCGAGGTCAGCCTGCCCAAAGTCTGCCCCGGGTATGGCTTGATAGTGCACCGAAAATACGGCTTTTTCACAGTGTTAGGAAGTATACCACTAAATAGTCCATGGTGGGAAACATGCTGCTCTGAAGATTACTGTGAAGTAAAAAAAATTTACTTAATTTAAACAGGCGCAATTCGTTCGACTTTGAGTGCAAACTACAACCGTCAGGTTTAAAAATGTTGGCAAATAACCATAAAGTAGTTCACAAAAATGGGAAGATTCGAGGTCATCCAACACACATGCCAAGAATTTGGTGACCTTGTTGGCTTAATTGGTTCTTAGTTCGATACCGGCCCTTAAATTAAGGTTACGGTAATCGCCTCATCTCCCAACGTTGGGAACGCCGTCCACGACTCAAAGTTCCCACTTTTTTCCCAATCATCTTGCACCATATAGTCGTCATCATCCATCATCTAAATAGTGTTGTTTTTATTCCAATAATGTTGCTAACTGAATGGATGCGCGATAAAGGTTAAAGCGTTCGGTGTTAATCAATCTCGTAGGAAAGCGCCGTGCATTTCACTCTGTTGGTAACATATAAAGGTGATTGAGTACACTTTCTCTATGCGATGACTTGCGGGAGTCCACTGATGTGTCGACTACTTGTTTCTGTTCTCCCAGATAACTTTGATACCAATTTGACTTTTTTGAAAAGACAGCGGATTGGCTAGACTGGATCGTAAGATGGAACTTACGATAAAAGGCGCCCCGCAGGACACCTCTTACCACTGTCCTACGTTCACCTAACACATGAAAAAATTTCACCTGAGTATTTCTACTGCCGCAGTCACTTCATAAATAAATATTCATCTGTTACCAATTAATAGGGAAGAATTAATGAATTCAGGAATAGCAACAACGCAAAGACAACGTAGTGATCCGATAGTTGTTTGTCGTTGATGGTTTTACGAGAATTTGTATTTGACATTATATCAATTTCCAAATCTAGCCGGTATCTAAGAAGCTTTTACAACAATGCTGTTTTCGTTGGTTGCATGTAGCGCAGTGGTTGGTTAGATTCGATCACTCACGCTGGACTCACCAACCTTCTATCCTTTCGGCGTTGGCAGATCAGTACGAGATTTTTCGGGGAAAATCTATGCACTGATTTGACACATCGATATGGCACCACAAGTCATTACATCGACCAGATATGCATTCATTCACCTCTAACGTTGCTTAATGAAGTCGAATTCACGGCGAACACCTCATGGATGGTTGAGGTATCGCGATAGTACGAAAGACCCCTCTGCCTCACTTTCATCGATTTAAGGTAGGCTTTTGACTCAGTTGAGATGGAAGCAGTCATGAAAGCCCTGGACATCCAGGGAGTCCCTACTCAGTATCCAAAGATTCTTCATGAACTATATAAAAATTTTACAACCAAGGTATCACCATTGAACAACGTTATTTACATAGACGTCAAAAGAGGTGTCAGGCAAGGCAATACCATCCCGCCAAAACTATTTACCGCCACCCTCGAGAACGTCATGCGAACATTGGAATGGGACAACACGGGGGGTGGAAATCTATGGTGGGCAATTACACCATCTTCGCTTTGCTGATGACATCGTTCTTATAACACCATACACTAGCCAAGCGGAACGAATGTTTGCCGCCTTTGATAAGCCAGTAGAAAAGTTGGTCTTCGACTAAATAGCGCAAAAAACGATTTTCATGAGGAACGGATTGGTTACGTATGGCCCATTCATGCTCAACGGAATGAATATCCCCGAGTGATCCGCTTACGCCTATCTAGGTCAGGAAATCAACATGATAAACGACGACTTAGCTCCAGAGATAAGCAGAAGGAAACGAGCGGCTTGGGGAACTTTCAAGAGCATCTATGATTTAGTGAAAAGAACAAAGAACACCCGTCTCGGTGCCCACCTTTTCGACTCCGCGATATTTCCCTGCCTTAACATATGCGTCAGTAACCTGGTCGCTGCGTAGGCAGGATGGAAGATCATTCAACATTGTTGAAGGTGCAGTCGAAAGGACGATGCTAAGAGTATCCCGTGTCACACAAGTAAGGCATGGGATCCGAAGCTTCGACGTGCGTCAACGATCAAAAATTGAAGATGCCGTTCTGTACACCGAACGCGTAATACATATGAACGACAAATAATGGGTAGGACCCGTTTGTGACTGGATTACTCGGGATGTCAAGTGCACAGCAGCAGGAAAACCACCGAACCAGTTGCCGGAGTTCTTCACGAAAAGCCTATAAGAAAGGTATGATGCCCCACGAGTCCCTAGAGCGAGGCCGACAGGTGATACCTTAGAGATGGATCAACGCCAAGAGCTTTTACAGTTCTATGGTGTTCCTATTATGCCACTTTCCGGGATAGAGCCGTGTTTCTTCTTATATATTGACCACCAGAGTTAATCATAACACGCTTCATGCTCCATTACTTCAATTCAATGGTAGAAATGCTTCACAGATAGTGTTCACTCTGGGATCTCGCGTGTGATGAGAACTCAGTGGTCAAAAGATTGGAGTTTTTGCTATTACTATTATGACTGCACATTGTTAGATCTACATGTAATAAAATCTGAACGTCGTGAAAAATCAGGGTGACGTCGTGCCATGAACAGCATGACATGTAAACAGCTAACAATCGTGATGAACAACACAGCTCTAGCATTCGCGCTCGTCCCTAAGTACATTCCAGGATCGGCTGATCATAAATTTCACTCGACATCATTTTTTCTTCAAAAGCTAAATACCAGTTATACCAAGATACAGTATACCTTTTTTTTAATAATACCATTCTGGTAAGACTTTAAACTTCAGAATATTATTCAGTTTGTTTATAATGCATATACTCACTAACTCATCTATTCCTTTGAATCATTAGCTATTCAATGTCGTGTAAGATCTCCTTGTAAGTTCTCCTCGTTTTCTTCCTTTATTTGTTTTGTAGCTCAATTACTATCAGGGAGTATTCTAAGTTATAAGGAAAAGAAAGCTCGTAAAACGCTCTGTGAATTCCTATGTTAACAATTTCTGATGTAAATAAGTACTCTGGTGTAGTATATATATATATATATATATACATATATATATATATATATATATATATATATATAATGTATATTAAGTATATGTATGTAGTATGTAAATAAAACGCTATCTTTGTCCCTATTTTTCATTGTTTCTGAATTTATTTCTATTTCCAACACTATTTTCACATCACTGGAGCTCTTATCACAACACTCAGTACTTCTTATCAGTCTTCTCATCATTTTAATGACCAGTTATGGATGTACTAGTATTCATAACAGTCATGTCGAGAGATCTGCCGGACTTATTCGCTTGTGTTGACGTCATTTCCTACTATGCAGTCATCCTTTCTCTCTTTTCTCTACCGTAATTATCAGTGATACAGATATCATATGGCCTGTTTGTGTATGCTGTAATCTCTATAACATACAGTCATAGTCACAACACTGCCATTATCCCCTTATCATATCAATTTAATCTTCTTGTTGAATTTGTCAGTTTATGATGTGTTCGCAGTGCGGACGTTTCGACTCTATTCCATTCATTTCCCTCCTCATATGACACACGTTGTCAGATTTCTCAGCAGATTCAAACTCATCGTCGTTCAGCTGTATGGATTCTACCGCAGATCGGTTGGATAAATGTCTCTCTGAACCTATTCGAATCCGTTCCTTGATGACCGTCTTTGACCCTGCTGAGTGCCATCACGCGTCACCGTCTTGACACGTGGCGCCATTTCACTAGTCCCGATTTGTCTTCACCATTTCCCACATTATCGACAGGTGATGTACTAGTTCACTTTCCTTACTCATTACAATATAATTTTTTTATGTGTTAAAGTTGTTATCATACCTAATCTTTTTCAGGACAAATTTACTTTCATCATAATTTATTATTTCTTATTGAAGTAAAATTCCATCTTGAAAATGGTGTTTGCTTTAGTGAACATCATGAGTAAAGTATCGTTTACACTTGAGGCCACATCATTTTCCCTTGAATGCTCAACAACTATGGCCTTCATATTATTTAATTCCTAGTGAAATCCGAAACTTCTGGACTTATGTTGTTTCTTCATAGTCTGGACATATCAAGTAACTAGGTTGAACAACGAATAACAAGATTCCGCTCTAATGGCACACCAAGCTCTTTTGGTGCTCTCTCGAGCTTCTTCTTTTTTCCTTGCAACGATAACTTCTGAGATTTCACGACGTTTGGCCATAGGCTAGATTTTAATTCCCATCCGTCGTCTTTCTTCATCCTAATTCTTAAGTCTTTATTATTTTTCTTGTACATCTAAACACTATTTTATTAAAAAGATCCGTCTCAGTCCTAATATGGTAATAAAATAAACGTAAGCTTGATTTAAAGCTTAATAAAAGAATCAAAATATATTACGATGATGCTGAGACATTTGCAGAACTTAGAACCCAGGCCAGATATAGCCGATTTGTGCTACTCAGACCATTCCCGTTCACGGATGATTGTTGATGGCATCGCTAGGGTAAAAAACACTGCCTAAGAGAAAGGCAAAGTAAGGAAAGGCAGTCGAAGAGCGGGTAACAAGTAAGCTCTTGGAAAGGGTATTCGCGAGTTCGAATCTGGTTTGGGGTCCGAGTTTTTCAACTATTTCAGCATCAGTGTGGTTATATTTCACGTAATATCCTACCATGAAAGAAATAATACGCAGTAAATAAGAAGTTATTGCAATAAAATACATTAATTTTGCAAACCTCATTGCATCCATCGTCATAACAGAATCCTTAGGCATTTATCAATAAGTCGTTGTTTTCCTGGTAAGCACACACGAAGTTGTTATTATACCACATAGTGGCCGAGATTTCGGCGGATTTCGCCTACTTCAGTCTGGAAGGGTTATGTTAACTGCAGGATACCTCCATAGCCAAATACCTCCACCTCCATAACTCCAATAGAAAAAACCACAAAGCCTGAATTTCAATCGAATTTTAAACAAAATAACATCTTCACGCACTCACTGCTTTCGATGAGCCTTCCAGCGAGCCTACCACGTAGAGACAACTGCATAGAGTTCATATGGATAATTAATGTGCATTTGTCGCCTTAAATATCAGTCTGAGACATTGTGTGAGATCATGCATGATGATAAAATATTCTTCCCTGCGGTTCGCTTTTATATTCTCGGAATTTATCCAGAAAGCTTCGAGGGGTTTACGCGCTGAAGGTTTAGATTCCCTGTGCGAGAATGGCGACTTCTACTTCAAAATCTTTTCCGTTATATTTTTATGTCTTACGCTTGCCTAATGCAATATCAGGTACATCGTGGCCGAACACAAGCAATCACCATCTCTACCGCTAGGGCATATTGTGTGAGTTTGCGTTGTGAACAAGCCGTTATACATGCGGTTAGTAATCTCCTGTAAAGCCCATGGGGGCGAATATATTGACAAAACTGGTGGACCGCTGTGTTCATGTAAAACAACACCTAATACGGTGGGCAATTAGCTTAAAGTTAGGCGAAATGCTCCACTAAACGCACAAAAGACACAGAGACGAAACAGAAGATTTTGAGGTAGAAGTCGCCATTCTCGCACAGGAACCTACAACTTCGGCGTGTAGAACCTTTGATCAATGTATTCTAGGGATCCAAACGGGGAGGTCTCGTTATCACTGTTGATCTCACAAAGTATTTAGGACTGGTATTTTAACGTGAGAGAGGCGCAACATTACCCATCCGTGTGAACTCTGTGCATTTGTGCGTAGAAGAGTCAATGGAAGATGGTGAGTGCATGAAGAAGCTGTTTTGACTCCAATGTCATTGAATTTTAGACCTTGTGATTTTGTCAGCTTGACCTTTCCAGGCTTTGAAGAAGGCGAAATCTGTCGACACGTCAGCTTTTTCCTTGTCTTATACGACCCGTCTTCAAGTCTACCGTGCGGATCTCAGCACTTCTCAAATTCGACTCGTTTTCTCGCATTCATCATTCACTAACGTCTCCCAACTTCCAATTTCCTGACCCCAAAAGGGATGACAGGCTTGTTAATCCTGGAGCGGGGTCGGACCAGCACCGTGCTCGTGATGAACGGCATCATTACCACTGTGCTATTCGCACCCCGGATTTGTGGAAGCGTTAGCTACTATTAATATATCCTATAACAACAACCTCATATGTGCTTATCAGGAAAACTGCGGCTCGTTAATGCATTTCTGCGGCGTCTAATAATTCTCGTTTCGCTACTCACCTGGGAAGTCTTGGGAATATCGTCCAGGATATCGATTTGCCAAAGTAGACAGCTATTTTGTTTGTCCAAATTCTTTCGTTTTCGTTGCCGTAAACATTGCTGGTCTTTTATTTCTCGGTACATTTCCCCTCCATTCGTTTTCTTTATACCCACCATCGAGGCAAAACTAGCGTAAGTACGCAAAGAACTCAAAATATTTTTCTGGCTTTGCTGTGTAACCCTTAATTACTTTATGGTTGTAATAAATTTCGCTCGAACTCCTCAGTTTTCTTTGAAAACCCACGCCTTTGATCATTTCGCATTGATTTTAAGTGTTTTGGACTTTCCAGTTCCCTTCGGAGTATTGGCACGTAATCATGCAGTGATGAACCGGTGTAGAAAAAATTAGTCGAGCAACGATTCCATTGAGTCCAATCATTGTCTCGTACTATTTCTTCACAAAGAAAGTTATTGATTAAGCAAATAATACCACTTTCTTTGACCAACATAAATCTGATTTAGATGACTTGATAGATAAAAATAGCTGTAAGGATTTGTTCAGAGCAGGCAAGCGAGTCATAGCAAAAAAGCTTGGTATCAGAAAAGATAAGGCTAGAAGAAGAGTGTAAACAATCTTGTTTAATAAAGAACAAATCTATTCCAAGATGTAAACTCATCTAGCGATTCATCTTAAGAACCTCCTACTCCACTTCTACTATTCTCTTGTTTACCAGCTGATCTAATTTTCTGCTTAAGCTGCTCATAACCGCTGTCCTTATTTTCCTGGGCTTCTTCGCTATGCGTCAGCAGCAATCAATGCTAATGCACTGTGTACGTCACCCTCTCTTGTTTATTTTACCACTCACATTTTCAAAATCTTCTTTTCTCATATTCTTTTATTATATGGTGAAAACATCTGTTTCTGCGACTGTGCTTTAAATTCCTTTATAGCCGATACATAACAATTGGAGGTCGTTGAGGTATTAAAGCAGTGTATTTCTTCCTTGACGTCTGCGATAGTCATGAGGCAAAGTGTAAGGATAGTAATGAGACACAATGTAAGGGGTCGTCCATTACCAAAAAGTGGTCGGACCTTTGACCTTTCCCTTTGTTCAACCAAACCTTATAGTCCTTTATATGAAAGGAAATCGAGCGTTCATCTGTTCGTTCCGTACAGGATTTCGTTGTGCAGCCATAATGGTTGTTTATGTCCCAGAAAATGTAGAAATTACTGATGATTTCAAATTTTATTCCACCATTTTTTATCTTGTTGCTACAATATAACATATTAAATGACAAAAGAGCGGATTTACCTCAAGAAACCAGGTCCATCCAAATTACCCGAAGCACTTCCGATAATCACAATACTCGTGGGGTTCATTCCTCATTGCTGCCTCAACAACTCCCCAATGTAGTCTATGTACCTTTGGCCGATCACGTAGCGAAATGACGGCCAGGCCACTTTAACCGGTGACGAGCGGACGAGATTACAGCTAATCTTCGGTTTCCTATGTACCATGACCATTCAGAGCAGATAAGCTTGACGACTTCTGTTCTCAACCGATCTACACGTAATGATTAAATTCGCACAAATGACATCGATAAGATATCATTATCTAGAAGAAGAAAAAAACCGGGTCAGTGAAGAATCGCTTTTTCCGTCGCGCTTGAATGAGTTTTCCCCGATCGTAGTAGTCAACCGTTCTAAGTGTATTGCTGTGCTGCTCTCATATTCAAAGTTTATTCATCGGTTAGGGGCATTTTTGAAAATGAGTTCTCCTATGAGCTTTACCTTTTTGACAAAAGAGAATGATGCTACGCGAGCCAATTGAGAAAACGTTGTGCCAGCACTGTTATGGACTAAATCATAATTGCGAAGCCATTAAATCTGAGAAACGAATGAAGAAATTTGTCCTTTATCTTGGCCATGACCTCTGTTAATTGCTTTTAAGTGCAAGAGGACTGATAAGGAATGTTTCTGCTTGAACTGAATGCATTTCATTCAATTGATTTGGTTAGAAATGGGAACACCGTGGTACTTTAAACATACAAAATACGGCTAAATATTCACTGTTTCTTATGAACTGTCCTTGTTGAACTGATGCGAGATTGGTATAGGTTATTGTTGTTGTTGTTGTTCTGTGAGGAAGGCGAAATCGCCGAAACGTCAGCCGGTCGACCACAACAACAACAGCAACAACAACAACAACAATAACAATAACAACAACAACAAGAACTACAACGACAACTTATACCAGCCTCGCATCAGCGCAACAAAGGTAGTTCGTAGGGACATATAAATAAATTTTTCGATTATTTATTTCGAGGGTTGTAGAAAGTCGATCTTCTAAATTATTCATTGTTTCATTGAGAATTGAACAACACGAGCTTATAACTTTGCATAGAGAGTCCCAGAAAGAGAAAGCCTTTCACGGCTTTTAGGTGAAATCGAATAATTGGATTATTTCTAAGGCTCTACACTATTCATAAATAAGCAACCATTCCATTCTTTTCCAGAAACACTTGTATGACTGTGACTCTGAAGTTGTGGTTTCTCTGATAGTCCTTGGCTATCATATTAAGATAAGAAGTAGTGATGATAAGTGAGATGGTGCGATGCGTTCGACTAACGCAATGAAACCGCTCTGATTGCAGGTATTTAGTCAGCGATCTGAGAGCATAACGAACAACATTACTTTCATTTTCTGACAAAAGTTTATACGTTCCTCATCATTCGTTTTGCAATTTACGTCAGAATCTAATTAGGGGTGCGTGTAGCGCAGTGGTCGGAGGTGCCCTGCATTACACATGGGATCGATTCCCTGTCGCTGGCCCACTAAGCCTTCCATCCATCCGGCGTCGGCAGATTGGTAAAAAGACATGTCTGAAAGGATAGCAGCACTGGCTCGATACATCGGTAGGCCACCGCTGGTCATTATAAAGGCCATATATGCATCCAGTCACCTCTGACGATGCTTAAGTAGAATTCATAACGCATCCCTCAAGGATTGATCAACGCCGAGAGCTTTATCCTTTATCCTTTTAATTTCAGTATGATCAACAACACATGAGATTTCACTGCCTTCATTCACATATCACTGAGTTGCACCGTTACGTGTTGATTTTAGTGAAATTCCAAAGGGATTCGCATGTAACGTCATCGCAATGGAAAAAGCTGTTATAAATAGCGGCAATATAGTCGTTGGTAGACCATGAACATTTGGTTTGGAAGGTCTAGCAAACTTCGCTCTCCATACCTATGTTGTATTAGTTATCCATATGTTTCAGTTAAGAAATCACCAGCTCAGGCGTATGTGTTACACGAAATTGTTCATGCATAAGAAAATGTGTTCTATTCACAATGCTAAATCACATTCTAGGAAAGAAAAAGCCGATTCCTGTTTCTAAATGGCTAGCAGTTGATTCAAACTGAAAACCAGAAGTCGATTTGTTAGGCCTCAGCTGTTACTACTCAAAGTGCAGCATTCGGCATTGCCCAGGTTTTTTCTTCTCATATGAAAATAATTCTCTCGGCGTTAGTTCTTACACTTAACAAATAAGGTTGCGCCTCAATTTACCTTATCATGAGATCCTTCAAACAGCGAAAAAGCTGCCAAAAGGTACATCACTATCAGAGCTTGTATAAAAATATGTAGTAGCTGATGTTTACCTTTTCGTCTTATTCAGTTACGAAATCACTCTCTCCGTTATTCAGACAAAAAAATTTTAGTCCCTTTGTGCAGCAACAGTATTGATAGGTTTGAAATCAAGCTTTCTATGGAGTAATGTCATAATAGTGTTATGCGATGTGACTTACTTCTATTGGATACGTCTAAGGAATAGTTCATCGAGATGGAACAATCACTTGTTTGCTGACGTTGGAAAGTTGCCGCCGGACAACGTGTACACACTTAGAAAGACGTCATAGAACTGACTCATTTCCTCTTCATTGATTATGGCAACCACATATGAGGTTTCGCTTACAATCTCTTCATTTTTTCTCGCCACACACATTTGAAGACAGTACAGTAGCTGTAGGTCTATTTGTAATTCTCTATTATGCCTTTAGTCGCATAATCCATTCACCACACCTCACCCCACCCTAGCCTTCATCATACGCCTCACAGAACCAACGCTTCAACCATCCGGAACTTGCAAATCTGCAGCGAGAACGTTTGCAAAAGTGCAAAACGCTGAGTGGTCGTCCTATAGTTAACTCTCACATGAGTCATGACCGTATTCATGTAGAAGACACCTGCTGTTGTGCTTCGAAAAATCTACACTTGTTCACCGATAGAGGAAAAGATACGATTCCAACACCATCAGCCTAGCTGTGCTCTCATAATTTCTGTGTTTGTAGATTCCACTTCCAACCACAAACGTCCAGCCTCGTTCCCTCATCTGTAACTTCTCACATGGTTCCAGTCAAGTCACTTAAGTTTTGAAACACTTTACGTTCCTATTCAGTATACGAGTATATTGTCTGTTCTATACTTGACTAATCTCGTAAACGATGACTTCGATTTCTGATTTAGTGATGACATTGATTTTTTGATGATGACGAATGATTTTGGCTTATACCCCAGCGTATCGTTGGTTTGAAATAGCAAAGAATAAGTAAGGCACTTAGTATTTAGTATTTAACAAGTTACACATATTTGATTAAACAGCACCAAAAGCATGAGACTTCAGCAGAACAAACCAAATCCACGAATGCGTGCTTGTACTGGTCTTATGCTTTTCATCTAACGTTCAGAAGTCCTACTACATTTCTTTATGTCTTTTGTTTACCTAGCACGATTAGACAAAGAAGTTTCTTAAAGGAGTTTTATACACGAGTAATGTTGTTGTCACTGATTTCGCAACTCAATAAAAAATAGCAATGACACTTCTGTTCTCAAACCGGCTTTCATTACAAATTTATCCTTCGTAAATTCCTCGGACCTAGACACCTGACAGTTTTCCTCCACCCTCTCTAACATATATGAAAAACTTAGAAAACTTGCCTTCTAACAGCACACAGCAGACGGTGGGTTTTTTTTTGGCAGCTTTCGATAACTCTTCAATAAAGTAGACTAGTTGAGAAGTTGGAAAACTGATCATCTTGTAGAACAGGCTTTTATTTTGGCTAAAAAGTTCACTATAAGCTGATATATTTAAAGTTTGTTTGAAATTGAACGGCGCAATAAGTTTGGTTACGTATTACTATCACCTGTATCACCTGTAGTCCCGCTGATCGTGGAGTGAGTCGAGCGGGCGCCAGTAAAACTTCCATTTTTCCCTATCGCATGCAAGAGTAGCCCAGTGGGTTCTGCTCGCTCTAGGGACTCTAGGGACGTATGACTACATAATACATATTTCCCTCTATGTGTCAAAACTATTGAAAGAAGTAGTTGCATACGTACGAGTATAACCTGCTCTATCCTCTTACGTGAAGCGCACTGGTTAGAAGCGCCCTGCAATACAGAAATGTTCGATCCAACACCCAAGGCTCACCAAACCCTTCATCTAGCCGGGGGTCGGCGAGTGGTACCAGACCTGTTTAGGAGGACAGCAGCACTGAGTCGATGCATCGATAGGTCACCAGGCAAGATATCCATGCAATCACCTTCAACGATGCTTGATGGAGTCGAATGCATGGCGCATTGCTCAGGAATTGATCAATGGCGAGAGCTACTTCTTTTTTATTTTTGGAACGATGAACGGCTATGCCGAGCAATTAATTAACGCCATCGATTAAAAATGTTGTGAATACTGAAAATCATACCATCGAGAACATCAAATTGCACGAAATGTGTGACTATCTGTGTGTGTTCAGGTGGATGGTCGCGCTTCTAGTTACACTGGTTATTGTGTATTAGGGGTAACCACTATGGGACTACTAGACAAAGTCTGATCAACGTCGCCTTTGTGACGACATCTGATGGCGACACCTTTGAGACGACATCTGACGACAACACTTTTGCGACGACATCTGATGACGACTAAGCTCCATTGTGACTAATCTGACGACGTCGCCTTTGCGACGACATCTGACGACGACTGAACGCCATTGTGGATGGATAGGACAGTGGCGATTTATGTGACTATGACCGCACATTGGACTGAACTCGTGCACGTGCGCTCCTCGCGCCTCCTACCTCCTCAATCCGCCCTGCTACGTTAAAGCGTTATCGATCGCCAACCGGCGCTATGCGTCAGCACAAGGACGAATCAGTGCAATTCCGTGCGACTGTTGATCGATTGATCGATTGGATGTGGTGCTTAAACATATCACGAAAGATATGGTGATTTGCAGGGCTATTTCATGCCGAGGCCACATCTTATTTCTTTGCTTATTTGTTTATTTTGCTTACTGGTACATTATCCTCAAAAGGATCTAATGAAAACCTATACCTAAATAGAGAATTCTGTGCATTATTTGTTATTTTATCTGTCAATTGAATTTTTAAAAAAGAGGGCGCGTGTATCACAGTGGTCGGAGGCGCGCTACAATATACATGGGGTCGATCCCCCCGCCGTAGGCTCTTCAAACCTTCCATCTCTTCGGGGTGGGAAAAATTGGTACCAGACTTGTTTTGGAGGATAGTAGCACTGGCTCGATACATCGGTAGACCACCGTGAGTCATTGTAAAGGCCAGATATGCATTCAATCACCTGCAGCGATGCTTGGTGAAGTCGAATGCATGCCGCATCCCACAGTGGTTGGTCAACGCCGAGAGCTTTATCCTTTATCCTTTATGTTAGAAGAAATATAGTAGGTTTAATGGATAGCTATGTCTTATAATATCAATGTGTAGCAAAAGAGAAAGGGGTCCAGAGAAAAAATTACGTAGGTTCGTGTTCGACACATTTTCATGAAATACTGTGCGGACCGAAATAATAGAAGATTTCTGCTTGGCTGTTGCTTTGCTGGTTGCTACTTAGATAAGGGGTTTTCCCATTGGAGCCTCAAAATCGTCATGACAATACGCTCTCACGGCTGCTTCCTCTTCATTTATTTCTTTCTTATCGCTTCTGTAATGATTAGAAAAATACGTTGTTCAGTGATTCTGAGAACACCTAAATTGTTCTACAAACACTGTTGTTCCGGTTATTGAATCGTACCCGGGCCATTTTCAGCTAATCGAAAAAATGCAGTCATCACAGTTGTTTTGGTAGAATCCAAGTCAGATGGAAGCAAATTTTCCTTCCATTCAGAAAGGTCTACTAATGTTTATAGTGGCAACCTGAGATCGTCTTAACACTTCTATCTCGGTTCCCTAGAGGAAATCACACTCGACGAGCATATGTAAATGAGAGAAGATAGCTGAGCCGCACGCTACATCTGAAGCCGCACTTGTGCTCGACCACCTCCGTGGATGGCGGTTGTAGAAGAACTAAGCGAATGAAAGTGCTGGGACTTGCACAACATTTGAAAACGAGTCATCGAGGTGTCCAAGTAAGTAAAAAACATGGATAACAAATAAGTGTCTATTTTGTGCAATCCTTCGCTAAATATTCGTTTTTTTTAATCACATAGGCATTTAGTGTGCGCTTACTTGGACACTACGATGGCCCATCTTGGTAGTACGGGCCCAGCACAATTTCCATTCGTTCTCTCTCGTGCTAGCGTCGTCTGTTCTGGTGGTCTGCTTCGAGGTTGACGACATCCACGAGCACATTGCATAGACCAGAAATCGTTTCCAGCTACGCATGCAAATAGTTGACTTGAGGATCGCGAACACGTCTTTCCATCGTGGAGCCTGTTGCACTGTTTTTTTTTCTTCGTCTTTCTATCATCTGTTAGTCTTATTGCGTGACCAGTCCATCTATGCTTCGCTGCCAACGTATATTCTCCTGGACCCCGAAGATTAGATAGGTTTCTAAGATTTGAACTTCGTATTCCGGATAAATGTTGTGTGTGGCGGGTATATTTCAGAAGAAATCGTGCAAGCGCTCTGTGGCTGTGGTGTGCAGTGTTCTTTACGTGGGTAAAGTGTCATCTCACGTCTCTGCTGCATAACAGAGCGCTAGGAAGACTGCTGAATTGTAAAGCTGGGCGCGGAGTTCTAGGTTCTCTAGTGGGTCTATGGTTTCTTTGAGAGCCCCGAATGCGGTTCACGATGCTGTCCTTCTGTCTAATTTCTCGTTCATTTTTTTCCTCATGTTCATCAAACGTCCAAGGTACAGGTACCGGGTGGTTTCTGTTGTCTGAGAACCATCCAGTTCGATTTGTTACCTTCGTACCATGAGTTCGCCATGACTAGTTGTGCCTCATCCAGTGTTCCTGATATGCGCAAAAAGATAACCTTAGTGAACAGCAGCTGTGACTCATTAGATGCTGCATATCGCAATTCAAACTTCAACGTCTATAATCTAGAGGCGGTTCTTCTTTAGATTGTTTTTGAGCTACTTCGAATAACGTTTTCTACTTATAGCAATGTAAATCCTCTCGCAAACGTCTTCTACAGCTAGGATTTATTATCGGCTGTGTTAGATGTGTAGAAGTAGAATTAAGTTTCGGTCTCCTCTTCTCGAGCAACTTCTAAGTGATAATGGAGATGCGGTCTGGATTTCCTTTTTGAGGAACTGAGGTTGGTTCGCCACAAGTTTTAAGTCTTTCGACAACCATCTTGTGGTCGTCGGTTGGGTCTTTCCTAGTCTGCCGGCTCTATAAGGAGAGGATTTTGCTGAGAATATCCTCATCTCGTCATTTACGACTTGTCCTGTTTCTCTTGGACGATGAAAGTTCGTTAATTTACACAATTTTTCTTCACGGACTTCTTCCTCCATATGCCTCTAGAATGCATACAGTCCGCTCTCATCAGCTACACTAGTTGGAGAGGAGCAGTTGATACAGATTTTCTTTTGACGAGTAGGTTCTAAACGAAGAATGGCCAACTGTGGCGATAGGATTCCGCATGAGGTTACTAGTTGGGAAATAGATGGGTGTACGACAAGGCCTACACCTCTGACGTTTCGTAACAGGAATTCTCCCTCATGAATGACAGCAGTCTCATAATCTATTTGGCGTATTTCGGCCTTCCTGCTTTTCGTCTCTTGTGGGGCGTTCACACGGTCCTTTCTTCGTTTGTACTCCCCTTTCTCAGTCATTAGCAACTGCTTGTTAGTTGATCATCGAGTACATTGTGCTTAGGATCTGTAGACCAGAAATGATTCATTGAATCTAACTATCGCGAAAGGCGCGTGTGGAGCAGTGGTCGGAGGCGCCCTGCGATACACATAGGATCGATTCCTGACCCCCCAGGCCCACCAAGCCTTCCATCCTTCCGGGGTCGCCAGATTGTTACCAGACTTGTCTGGGAGGATAGCAGCACTGGCTCGATACATAGATATGCCACCGCTAGTGTAAAAGGCCAGATATGCAGTCATTCACTTCAAAAAGATGTTTAGTGAAGTAGCAGCTATTGCACATCCCTTAGGGATTGATCAATGCCGAGAGCTTTATCCTTTTTTTTAACTGTCACGTTCCGAACATGTCATTTTCACAGGTATCGATGACCAGAACTCTATGTGCATGCGAGCGATGAACGTGCATGTTCATTGGTTGAGGTCGTCGTTTTGGCCCTATAGTAATGTCGTTTCGTTCAGAGCTAACGAAGCAGTAAGTGTGACGATAAACGCTCGCTAATAGTCGACTGTCTAAGTGGTTAAACGCTTCAGCGTAACGAACGATTCAACTCAAACCCCTATAAGAAGAAAAATTACTTGGTTCTGGTGTTTCGTCGCAGCCGTTTTGCAGGCCGAACAATGTCACGCTCCAAGGTCTGGTTGAGCGCTCGGCTACAAACTGTGTGCGGAGGGAGGCGGGCCATACATTTCGGTTGTGTCCGATCTTAGTGGTCGCTGTGTTTGTCATATTCCCTATTGAATTCTATTTCTATCCATAATCTCTGCAAATTATCCAAGGTATGACGGCAACTACAGCGGGACCAACAACAACAGCAGCAGCAACAACAACATCAACGACGGTGACAACTTGTACCAACCTCGCATCAGCTCAACAAGGGCGGTTCGTAAAAAGCTTATATATGTATATGTATATATATATATATATATATATATACATGCATATATATGTACATATATAGACATATCGATTACTTATCCCGAGGTTTATAGAAAATCGGTCTTTCGAGTTATCCAGGGTATCTTATTGTTTGATGTTTATCTTGATCCAGAAACGACGTCGATACGTAAGTGTTCTTAGTCGTTACTTTTTATTTACTGCCTACTCTTTTTTTTAAATAGCAGGGTATTATGTGAAATATAACCGTGATGATGCTGAGATATTTGCAAAACTCCTGACCGCTGGTATCTACGGTGAGGACCGAACGCACTGTTATCCATTCCGGGGACTAACGCGTTCACCACCACACCATATGAGTCCTTCGTTCCACTCTTCTCTCAGTCTACTTAGTATTCGTTTAATTTTCCTCAGATTAGAACAGGCGTATGCCTTAGCTCAAGAAGCCATTATTTTATTCCTTGTACGTAATCAACCGCTGATGGTTTTTTGTAGTTTAGCTCCTTGTTTTAGAAAAATAAGTATATAGATGTTAGTAGAACGGTAGTTTTCAAACCGACTGTCATTTAACATCGGTAGTACTTGGATCAGTACCTTCCTGGATTACCACGATGAAGACAAGTTGAAGGACGGTTGACGACGAAGAACTGTGGACCACCGACACGGGTTACATCGGATCTGATGAAGACGAAGACGTCGAGACGTTAGCAGAGTAAGACTTATATAAGAACTTCGTGTAAGCTTAATAATCCAAGAAGGTATAGAAATTGAATTGAAATTGACATCAACAAGTGTCGTCTAGTCAGCTTGTGGTAGTCTAACATTCATGATTGAACGGTCCAGTTCTTATGTTTTTCTGCAGAATCTACATTTCGTTAGGTCTCGACCATAACGAACTTTTCTCCAGAATTGATCGCATGAAAAATCGATAAGAATTTTGTGTAGCCTTATGATCAGGAACTGGCATTGACCAATTTAGTATTCGTCCAGTTGAAAAGGTTCATATATTTTTTGCGAGATCTGTAGTAAACTGGCTAGTGCTTCTGGATGCGAATTTGTTCGCCCAATGCACGGACAACTCATCCTATTGGTTGTGGTTCCCAGAACTAGATTCTCTCAGTGCTTGATTTTGGTCTATAAAGGATGAAAGGATAAAACTGTCGGTGTTGATAGATCCCTGAGCGATGCACCATGCATTCGACTTCATCAAGCATCGCTGCAGCTGATTGAATGCATATCTGGACTTTACAGTGACTCGCGGTGGCATGCCGATGTATCGAGCCAGTGCTGCTATTCTCACAGACAAGTCCCAATGTGCCGAGCACGGAGGGATGGAAGGCTTGGTGAGCCTGAGGCGCGGCGATGGATCCCTCGTGTATTGCAGGGCGCCTCTGACCATCGCGCTACAGGCGCTTCCTATTTTGGTGTAAGATTATGTATTAGCTATTCACTATTCATGAAGTGTTCGTAACTGGGTAGTTTCTTTGTCAGATCAGTAGAGTCAAGAACTGGTAGCTTTGTGGAAGTAGGTTTTATGAGAACTAGTTCATAAAAAATTCAGTACGAATCGAGGTGACATATTTCGAAACCGACTTTCCTTTAACCTCGGTGTGACTCGTCAATATATATATTTTTCTTTGATAAGCTTAAACGAGGTTGATAAATAAAGAGGTGGCATAGTTGAGACGGAGAACTTGAATTGTACAAAAGTTAAATTTTATTTAAACGTAAAATTCAGTGCTTCTAACATTTCGCTACTACACTAAATTACGAAGACAGGGAACTACTTGCAACGCGACAGCTTTTCCATGCCATTAAGTGTATAGTGTCGTCTTTGTTTTCATACATAATCGTCACTCCGCATGGATTTCAATCCATTATCGTACTAGGACCTAAGTGGTTTCTGGAAAGTTCTCGGCTCTTCTTTTTAATAGATTTCCTCCGCTGCCTTTTCATCATTATCTCTAAGACCACTACAGTTCTTCTGCGTGAGTTTGTCAATCAATCATTCTTATGACGTATGATCAATTTTCTTTCCTTTCGATTTGTTCGTGAACGAACTTGCAAATCTGTTCTCATTCTTTTAATCACTACATTTCATGATTGTTTTAGATCCCCTGAGCTGTGTTCCTCGGTCCCGAACCGTAACGATTAAGGAGGGTCCATCTCCTCACAGCCTGTCCAGCACTGAAAACGCGTTCGACATCTCCATCTAGAGAGCCAGCGAACAGTAGTCCAGTGCAAGGAATCATTTCCATCGTGGCCATAACATACTCGCTAACTGGCAAGCAGTGACAACTTGAGAAAGATCTTCAGGACTTTCGAGACTTCAGAGAAGCAGGATCTTGCTTAAGTCAGCAAATTGCCGGTCAAATTACAGTTGTGCTGTGCCAGCACGATTCGTCGTCGTTCGTGAGGTTGGACCATTCAAGTATCCAATGATTCATTTAATGCAGTTAGTGCAACAGAACCACTCTTAAACGATGTTTCGACTTCCGATTTACTTTAGCTTCTACCGTAAGTACGTCTTTTGAAACGTTTCTTTTTGTGTTAGGGGTTCTTTGATGATACCATATAAGTAATGCTAGAGCCTTCACGTACTTCCGAGCCTTAACACTGATATCATAACAGTTCCCACGATCGACTTTCTCTTAACCTCGGCATTGGAATATGAATGCGTCGTTTTCTTGTTCAGCAATCGCGAGGTTGTTAAACAGTATACATTTACTTCCATACAAAAACAATACAACAGTAGCTGACGTTTCGGCAGTATGGCCTTCTTCAAAACCTGGAAGGGTACACTGATATACAATTTACCACGCCAAACGCTTAAGTAACACTTACAAAAACACGAAAAACTCTATGGTAATCACATGGTCAACAGCTTCTCAAAAAAACTCACCGCTTTTTTCCTGACTTCCAATGAGGAAGATTAGAACAGCTGATCATAGTCGCATAAGGTTGATGACTGCACAATCTCACATCAGAAATTGATGAGAACATACGGGATCGGGTCTCATGTGCCCACTGGGCATTCCACCCTGCTATTCATTGTAGGGGTTTTTGGCATTTATCTAAAACGCCTCAAGAAGTTTTCGCGTTGGTGTTTTAGTCTTCTCTGCAAGGATATTGACTTTTGCTTCAGAATCGTATCCGTTATGCTTTCGTATCTTATGCGTGCCTAGTGGGGTACTTTGTCTTAGTTTTCGTTTGCCATCTAGGTGTTCTTTTATACGGATACACAAAGGTCTGCCCGTTTCGCCACCAGCTACTGTTCTGTTGTATTTTGTTTTTCTATGGAAGTAAATGTGATATCGTAGTCCTTGAGAACTGAAATATTCCTTTGTTCGTTCGAAATGTTTCGAGGATTGTTTATTGTCTACGTTTTGTTTTGTTTGGTTGTTTACTGTGCCTGTTTAAAGCATTGATTTTCTAACATACTGTTCTTTCGTGCTTCTACTTAGCAGTTTACTCCATGTGAGTACATGTATGGCCATAATTCCTGGTTCCATGTTCAGGTGAGGCTTTTATCTGGGTGGGGTGAGTGAATGCAGGTTTGAGTACATCGCTGTGGCTTCCCACCATTGTATTTCAGTTCTACAGAGAAGTCAGATTTTCCTTGGTTATTTGATATTTTCGTTCTTTGATTCTGTGGATTTAGAAATATTTCTGAGGTTTACCTTTAATGCATCCTTTTGGACTTTAGGATACGTCTTTCTTTCTGCTATTTAATGTACTATTAACGAGGGCAAATAGAACAATTCTGCCGAGATTGATGATATAACATAGAAAAATATGAAAATAAAGTTGTCAGTTTTTATTTGCTGCATACTCTTCTTCAGTGGCAGGATATTATATGAAATATAACTATACTGATGCTGAGATTTTTGCAATTATGAAGGGATTTGCATGGTGTGGTGGTGAATGTGTCAGCCGCCGGAAACGGTAATAGCGCGTTCGTTCCCCAACGCAGACACCTGCGCTCCGGAGTTTTGCAAAATCTCAGCACCATTATGGATAAAGTTCTTCGAACTATTGATAGACCACCAAAAGTTTTTTTTGTGAGGTGGCTTCTTATTGTTTTCGACGTTTACGAAAGATTTGTCAGTACTGCAAACGGGCGCGCGTCGCGCAAAATTAGGATGGAGAAAATAACTGTCTGGGATTTCCATGTGCTGTTGGTTCGGTGAATTTCAGTTTATCGAAGACAAAGGTCTTTCCACATCATTCTTCAAGGTTTTCTTTTTATGTTTCTATGTTCTGTTGGTGTTTGGTTTTTCCTTACAACGCTATTGTGGAAATTATGCTTGTCGAATTACCACGTCGTAAATGTGTTCCTTCGTTTATTGAATTTGTTCGCTGTTATTGTCGCTCGCTTGCTGAACAGAGTCTGAACACGGTTGTAGTCCGAATACCATTGAAATTGAATCATATGTATTTCAGTATAAGGTCTTATGGCCGATTGTGCAGGTCCTCTACGACCTGCGGATAGTTGGTCCACAACGGAAGTCCGTTCAGTAACTCATAGTCATGTATGGACCATTAAAGGATTCAGCCAATGTGAATGTCGATATCTCGAAACCTCGGCGAAGATTCGTGATCTCACGGTAAGTTCTGTTCTATTTTCGTATTTCCTTTTTATCTCAGTTTCCTTTCTTTTTCGTTTTTCAAAATTTCATTCCTTTTTATGGTTTTACATTACGAAAATGACACGTTTAACAAGAGTGCTTGCTGTTACCTCCAACAGATTTTAGCAAGATGATCAGTCCTTTTGAAGAAGTAGGAAAATATGGGTGATAGAACTCAAATATAAAAAGACGAGAAGGTGCTATTGTCCATAAGTAGGGTAAGAATTCCTGTCTTTCTCAGAACTTGGGTGCTTGGTCTCTGAAAGACTTTATTTTATTGACATATACGGGTTTACTGCTCTTATTCTTTTTTCTTCGTGACAAATATTGGGAGGTTTTTCTGTAGCGAACCACTGCGAAGGTGGTATTAGGGTGATATCGTTTTTAGCAGACTTTCCAGTGGGAAGTCTTGTGATTTTAGAGCTCATTTCCGAAGTATTGGTGTTGTAGTCTGGAAGTTTTCGAAGATTTAATCTCAAGTATTGAATAGCTTTGGAAGGTTTTGTGGATCATGAAATAGATGCTGGGATACTTGCAAAACTCTGGACCCGCAGATGCCTGCGGACGGGATCAAACCTCGTTATTACCTTTTCCAAAAGCCAACGTGTTCACCACCACACCATGCACGACCTCGGTTCCGCATTTCTTTCACTCATGTTTGACCAGTCATTTCTCTTTGTTGTCATAATCATAGATAAGCGCAGTAGCACTTTCATTGAAAGTAATGTTTTTAGGGAGAGGGAAATTTGGGGGTTTTAGAGATATTTTTCGAAGTATTACCGTTCTAGTCTAGAAGTTTGCGAAGGCTGCATATCAAGTATGGAATAGTTTTGGAAGCTTGTCGAAATATGGAAAACAATAAGTAAATAATATAATAATAATAATAATAAATAAGTATGGAAGCAAAATTTTCGGAATGACCATTTATTTCCGTTCGTTCTTATAGTCGTAAATGATTGTAGTAGCGTTTAACTTAGATATAATGAGTGTTTTGTGATGACCTTGTTAACATGAGGATGAGGTCACGAAAAAGTTTATTTTAGCAAGTTACCTCTATGTCTATACCGTCAACAACGTCTACATCAAACGTCTCGACAGCGACATTGGAGCCGCCAATGCTCACGTTTCGTATTCGATTACATCCTCAGGGAAACAAAGAATCCAATAAGGATTTTAGTTTTTTTCAAGTATGTGCTTAAATTTCTTCGTTTATTTGGCCTTTTCGTAACAGTGAATCCATCTTTCGATTTACTTTTAGCTTTTTTTTTAAAGGAATTTTGTCAAGTACTTTCTGGGATGTACTGCTGGAATTATCTGTGCATATTTAGATGGACCTTCGTTAATAACATTTTTTGTAGAATAATATATTGGTGCATTTGGAAAAGAAGCATATTCCATGTTGCAATTTCATCAGGTTGTTCAACTAGACTGAGTAGCGTTTCTAAACATTTGCTGTCGCCAAGCTTCTCGTTGCATCGTCTTTAATCGATAGTTCCGCACTCTTGTTCAATAAATAATCAAGAGAAATACCACGTAGAAAGTAGTTTTTTAGCGCTTAATAACAACAAAGGGTAAAGAATAAAACTGTCGGCGTTGATCAATCCCTAAGGAATGTGCGTTCTGTTCGACCTCATTAAGCATCGTTCGGAGGTGACTGAGTGCGTATTTGGCCTTTAAAATGACTCGCGGTGGCTTACCGATGTATGGAGTCAGTGCTGCAATCTTCCTAGGCAAGTCTGGCGCTAATTTGCCGACCTTGATGGGATGGAAAGGTTGGTGAACTTGGGGCGCGTGGATCTATCCCATGTGTATTGCAGGGTGCTTCCGACCACTGCGCCACATACGCCCTATAGTGTTTAATACCGAGTTATATTGTAGGAGCCGGTTTTTTCCATTAATATTTTTAGAATTAATATCCTACGGTGAAGTTCTTCAGGTTTGAATCTCATGGAGTGCTTCCACATTTAAGTGTTTGTTATTGATCTAGCTGCTGTTGTTGTCTGTGCGTGCCTACTGAGTTCGATCCACTTGGAAAATGTTTTCCAGAAAGTACATTCTCATTGCCGTCGTCCGTTTGTTTATGAAAATAGTCGAAGCAGCGTTTTGCACGGCGCTGACTAAGCGGGGGACCCTTCGAAGCACGTTAGATCAGTGTTCTTTTTTAGAAAGATGTCTGACAAATGCAAACATGAGCTGAAATCCTAAGTTTTTATCAAAGTATGAAGTGATCTAAAACAGGGATCTATGGGTCGTAGTAATATCCTTATGATTATATTTTGCTGGTACACTCAAGTTTGCATTGATCTTTATTTCCCTTTCTTTTTTTTCTCGCAAAACCTCTAATATTTAGTTAAAATGTTTTTTAAAACTACTGTACGTGTGTACTTGGAACTTGGTTCCTTGAGTTTTTAACAGTTTGTCTAACACATTGAAGGCGACGCTAGTTTTTCGATAGGTGTTGATAGTGAGGTTCGTAACATACTAAAGGTTTACAATCCTCTTTATTTCCTGAGAGAGCTATCTACTTAGCTGGCAGTTTTCAAAAAATGAACCATCAGAAAAACGGTGTAAAATGGAATACCAGAAATTTATAGGTTTTGCTGAAGCTGGCGCCTTTATTTGTGAAGATAGGCCATCCATATATCGAAGTAAATAAACTTTCCATAGGATAGGAAATTGGGTGTAGGTTATATTGCTCAAAGTTTTTGTTCCTTGCGCTGTTTTGTGGTGTAATTATATACCGTAGAAGAAATTTTGCTAGTCGCTACTTACGGACAAAACAAGAGGAAGGAAGTGGAGAAACCTGAGACCACTGATGACCCAGGACGTGGTGTTGCTAACGTCAGCATTTCTGTAGACTTAGTAGAATTAATGCGGTATGAAATAAAAAATTTCGATGGCGGTGGAATAATCTATGAACTCACCTCATTCACGATAAACTTAGCGACTTACTCATTTCTCCTAACTACTCCTACGCTGGCTAGCATCATTTTAGCGTTCTTCATATTGTGACTATGGTGGTGATGACCATATTTGGTGTAGTTTTCAGTTCCGAGTCTTTCTTTCCATATTCTGATTTTGTAATATTTTTATTTCAATGTTTTTCGAACCAGACAAATGTGCAGTTCAAAGCTAAGTTCAAGTTCACGGTGTTCAACTCGCGAAATGAGGAAATTCCCACAACAGTCTATACAGGGACTCAACAGGTATGGAATACGTTGATTTGTCTTTGTTGGAGTGCTTGAAGGAGTCATATAATGTTGTATTTAACGTTTTGATTTGAAATGATCTATAAAAGCTATGAAATTTTCCGTTGTCGACTTTAAAAAATAGAAGAGCTTTAGTTGTCAAGAACCTTATGATTGATTTTTCGTTTCGTTTCCTTCTTGTAAGTGGAAAAGAATATTAGTTACAATGTCTTCCTTTTTCTTTTCTTTTTTTTTTTTTTTGGAATTACCAAATATTAGGAGGTATGTTGCTCGAGAACAGATCACATGCATCG
Source organism: Angiostrongylus vasorum (assembly GCA_018806985.1). Classification (NCBI taxonomy): domain Eukaryota; kingdom Metazoa; phylum Nematoda; class Chromadorea; order Rhabditida; family Metastrongylidae; genus Angiostrongylus; species Angiostrongylus vasorum. The sequence goes on from JADANN010000329.1 coordinate 86,418, forward strand.
TTCGAAAGTTTAGCTTTAATATGTTTGCGGCGATATGATTTGCGTGTGACTAATACCTGGCCAAAAATATTTTAGTTGTTCATTGAAGGAAGGTTCTATCGTCTCATTGTGATTTGTACTGTTGAACACTGGAATTTTCGTCAGTTTGACGTTTCCTTTGGTACTGTGCGATGATTCAATTATTAATTATCTGAAGTCTACAAATCGTTCTTTCGTTTTTCTTCCGATCTTGTTTTTCGAGCAACTGTGCTACTTTAAGAAGTGGAATTTCATCCAGCAAAGCACGGTGTAATCCCCGAATGCTCGTTATAATGGGCGATATCCGTGCTTTTGTTGAAAAGTTTAGGAATTCTTAACTTTTTTAACGCTTTTCGAAGTTTGGTTTTTAGGCTAGCTTGGAACATGAATGAAATGCAGGAAAACATTTACGACTAAGGTTTTTTAAGTTATCGACTTTTCATTACTCTAGTTAACGAACAAATATTTGTACTTATCAAGAAAAGAAAACCAACAAGGTTGTGAATGAGTTACAATGATAGGAGCCGTTACAAAAATTTGCTGTTAACCGTATTTCTTTTCAGCTTCATGGTTACTTCGAGTACATACGTCGAGATCTCCTAATTAGCCATGTACATCCGTCCGATGAACTTCAGTTAGTCTTGAACATGACAGTAACGTTTGATACGGTAACTAGGACTAGTCAAGCTCCTAAAGCTCTTGGCCTACCTGAGCCAAAACCAGCAGAAGTAAGTCTTTTTCTGCTTTTTTTGCCAAGAACTTAACGTCTTATCTGGAAGAAACTTTATAGTTACTTCTGTTGGTTTCATCTTCGTGTTTGATTCATATGTAAAACATCGTTGCATTGCTTTATCATCTCAGTGATGGTGAAGTTTGTGTTTCAATTTTTTTGTTAACTTAACAGACAAGCGTTATAGCTATATAGCTTTGTTGTACTATACTATATTTTTCTTACATACTTTTACACTTCTCAAAAAAATAGCTTGATTAGGTGACAAAGGATCTCGAGTCAATATTCAAGGATTCCAAGTTGTCAGATTTCACTATCGTCGTTGGCGACAAAGAAATTCCAGTTCATAAGGTTAGTTTCTTTGTCACGAATGAGGCACTCACTTTTTAGCGTTTTTTTAAATCGTTTCCATGTAGATGCTGTGTATTCGGTGGAAGGTGTTGTATTGTTGCTATTAAAACACATTGGTCACATTCAATCTTTCTAATAAAGATATTTCGTATAATGTTAGCTTCTTATTTGCTGCCTACTACAATTTTTCACGACAGAATACTATGTGACATACAACCGAAATGATGCTGAGATATTTGCAAAACTCTGGACCGCAGGTGCCTATGGTGGGGAACGAACTCGCTATTATCCCTCCCGGGTGCTAGCGCGTTCACCACCACACCTTGCGGGTCCTTCGTTTCGCCTGTCTCTCAGCTGCTTTTCTATTTCGTATAGTTTGTCTGTCAGTTGTGAATTCTTTTTAACCAGTGATTTACGTTCCCAATGGCTCGCTAGGATAAATCGATGAGTCAATGTCCTTTTTTCGAATTAAACGCTTAGAAACGGTCATTGGACAGATCTCTCGGATGCGGTACTCAGAAGGGGCAGAGTTAGAGTTAACGTGGTTAGCGGTTTGCTTAGGTGAAGGTGTTTTGTTACGCTTTACGCATAGGAATTAAAGAATGGCATGTTTATTTTTTATTTATTATAATTCTAAAAGAAGGATTGCTCTAATTTGATTGGTTCAATGAGCTGGAAAAGCTATATAGCATTGACGAGACCTTTGTCATTTTTAGCACATTTGATTACGCAAGGTTGCCTTGCGTTTAAACGATGAACCATCAATGTAGGTCCTAGTTAGGGACCTGTGTTTGTTTCTGACAGATTTAGTTCCTCATGACTCACACTCTTTAGGTAGTTTTGTCTGCGCGATCTCCAGTGTTTGCTGCTATGTTGGAGCCGCATACAGAGGAAGCGAAAACAAATCGGGTCGTACTAGAGGACATGGATTACGAGGTGACTATTTCTATTTTTTCAACCACAATGGTGCTAATATATTTGCAAAACTCCGGACCGCAGGTGTTTGCGGTGGTGAACGAACGCGTTATTACCCTTTCCGGGAGCTAACGCGTTCATCACCACACCATGCGGATCTTTCGTTTCGTCTTTTTTCTCAGCTATTTTTTTTTAGATACTTCTCTACTTTCTCATTTACGTTCATTTACGATTTTTGAAACATTCTATTTTTTTTAATTGAAGTTGATACACAATTAGTTCTTAGTTCTAATTGAGGTAATGCACGAGCTATTGATGTACATGTATTCGGGTCGGTCACCAAACATACAACAAATGGGCTTGGAACTCCTAGCTGCTGCCGACAGGTTTCAGTTGCCTGGACTTAAAGAGATGGCTGATCACGTGAGTAACTGATCCGTTTCCGCAAATATGTTTGAAGAATAACCCCATGTGATTTTTATCAGTGTGTTTTTAAACTGTGATGAATGTTAACATGGCAGCTTCGTTAATGAACCTTCGATTCAAATCCTGCAATTTCGTGTTTATGCCCAATTGAGCTTCCACTGTAACTCCGTTAATGATGTTTTGCATCATGTCATTGCTATTTTATGAGCTCATTTAATGTTTGCCTGAAGGAATGGTCCAGTGTTTTCTTTATTCCTTCAGTTATAGGTCTTAAGGAGTGGCTTAATTGTTGATACGGCGTGTAAATTTCTGGTATATGCCGACATGTACAATTCCAACGATCTGAAAACAGAAGCTGTGAAGTTCATTGCTCAGAATATCAACAGTGTTATTCAGGTTGGGTCGTTATTTTATCTTATGAAGTATGACTATGAGTAGGGCGTGTGTAGGCAGTGGTCGGAGGCACCCTGCAATACACACAGGATCGATCTCCGCACCTCAGGCTTACCAAGCCTTCCATCTCTCAAGGGTCGGAAAATTGGTACCAGACTTGTCTGGTAGGGTAGCAGCACTGGCTCGATACATCGGTAGGCGAGCGCGAGTCATTACAATGGCCAGATAGGCGTGGTGCATCCCTCAGGGACTGGTCACCGCCAGAGCTCCATCCTTTTTTATCTTTTATAGCTATGATTCGAAAAGAAAGTGGAACACAGCTTTGAAGTTCATAGTTCTCTATTGTGGAAGTACATCCGTCGAGCTACCAATCGATAACAAATGGCACCTGATTTTCCAGACGGATACATGGGCCGAGTTAACACGTGACCATGGTTGTCTCGTTACGGAAATCGTTGCACACATGTCGAGTGAACGAAAACCTTGCATCGGCAGTGTGGCCAGTAATACGAACAGTATGCACATCGTGTCGTTAAACTCCTGTAAGTTGTATGACCATTACTTTCTTTTCATCGTGACTGTAGTTGTCCGAGTTGCGAATATAGTCGTCTTTGTGTTTACTGCGTGCCTAATCAACTCGCTCTAACGGAATTTACCTAGTCTTGGATAAGTTTGATCAGGAAATCAGTCGTTTATTACTGCGTAGATATTTTAGACCACTCGTCTTCATGTCTCGCGTGGTTTCAGAAACTTATTCTATTCGTTCCGTTGTTTCTATATTCCATTACAACCTGAGGATCCATAGTGTTCATTCCTCACTTAAACTTTGAATGCTAGTTAAACGTTGTTTTCTTTGGAGTCCTGAATTACCCGTGATAGAACGTCTTCAAGTTTTCACACCATGCATTCCACGAGCTTTCTGGATCGAAGGATGGTTTAGTCCCTTGAAAATCGCGTACTTCCGAAAGCGATTTCTATGACAACATCGAACCCTAAAGGTAGTTGATTAGATGGTCGAGAACGATATAATAAGTCGAGTAGGCATTGTTCGTTTAATCATAAATTACCTCTCCAAATAAAGAGTGCTATGGCAGTAAAGGTAAACAGTTAAGAAAGAGCTAGTGCCTAGAAGACCATTTAAAGGGGCAGTGTAGCAGAGTGATCGGAGGCGCTCTGCGATACACACATGGGATCAATTCCCGCGCCCCTGGCCCACCAAGCCGTGCATCCCTCCATGGTAGGCAATTTGGTACCAGACTTGTCTGGGAGGATAGCAGCACTGGCTCGATACATCGGTGGGCGAGCGTGAGTCATTGTAAAAGCCGGATATGCATTCAGTCACCTCCAACGATGCTTAGTGAAGTCGAATGCATGGCGAATCCCGCAGGGATTGATCAAAGCTGAGAGCTTTATCCTTTTGTCCTTTAACCCATCTAATTCTAAAATCTGTGGCCTTTCTACGCTAATACCTAATGGGTTTGTCCAATAAATATTAGTTTACTTCAGATTAGTCATTTCTGAGCTATAACTCGATTTATTTCTACTACCTCTTTCAGTGTCTGGTATCGAGCCACCTACTAAACGTATACGGCTCCTAACACGCGAATAATTTATGTGTTTGTCGTACGGACGGAACAGTATGGTATTGCAATATTCGTAAATTTCGTTACTAACTGTACATTGGTGATGCGGGCTTCCGCTTTTTGTGCATAATGTATTTTATCATTGAAGTTGTCATCACATTCTAAGTTCTGTTTGTGTAGGTTGGTTTTTTCAACTTGCTGCTTCTCTAGATTCACTCTTTACTATCCTCACTCTCGCGCTCTAGATAATAGCAAATTTTTCGTGCTAATATATTCTTAAGAAATATAGTGTGTCATTTCTATTCATCCAATTAACCAAACGGAATTCCATTGAACATGTGTGCTGTTCAAATGGTAATAGTGATAGGATGATGAGTATTACGGTTGCTTGATAAGTAGCATTAGTTTTCGTGCCCAAGGCTGCATGACATGCATAGCCATAAGTGATAGGTGGGGTAAACTACCAGAAAGTGAACCTTTTCATCTGGTTTATCTACATAGCCCAACTGATAGGTGAGGTAAACTACTATGAAGTGAAGAACCTTTTCGTCTGGTTTACCTACTGCATGACATGTATAGCCCAACTGATAGGTGAGGTAAACTACCAGGAAGTGAACCTTTTTGTCTGGTTAACCCTACTTTTGTCCACTGAGTACACATTACTATGACATGGAACTGTGGTCTGTTAAGACCTCATTTCTGCGTTAAGCATTGGCAGTGATGTTAAGGGTACAGCAGGAATTTGTTTACGGAACTTTCTTCCCTCGTTGTTACCATGTTTTAACACAAACTAATGCTTTTTATTCATTGTCAGTTTGTGTGCCGTCAACTCGTACTATTCCCAAGTAATCGTTTTATACGTCTCCCACGACGATGTTGATCCCTCTTTACCACATTAAACAGGTACTCTTTTCTCTGTGTTATTGTAATATATAATATTGTGTTCCTTCTATTACCGTAACTACTTTTTGTTCCGTGTTTGTATTAAAATCTGTACATGTTGTGTGGATTATCACTCATTGATTATATATATGTAAGAGGTGTCCAGATTTATCATGAAGTGATCATCTACATTTCTTTCATTTTCCTTCCTGTTTGTCATCATTCGCCGGTATTGATTACTAGATTGATAAAAGATGCTCCATGTATGGATTCCTTTTTAATTTGCTGGAAACGTTTCGGGGGTAACTCCGATGTTCTCCAGAAAAGTGATATTTAATTACTGCACAATAGGGAATATATCAGTGCTGAAGTGTTTCTAGAGATACTAAGATAGGATCAAAAAGTGTTTTCGCACAATATACATGTGTATCACGTGTATCACCTCTCTTCCCAATGGTCGTCGACTGACTCGATCGGGCACCACGAAATCTCAATTTCGTTCTGTCGCATGCAAAAAGTAGCCCGGAGGGTTTTTGCTTTCCGTAGGGAGTCGTTGAGCATTACATCTTTGTTCTAGGCTTGTTCTAGGAACTATCGAGTCGGTGGTCTTCGTGCAGCACGTTTAACATCCCGAGGAATCTAGTCACTAACGGCTCTTGTCCATCGGTTGTCGTTCATACGCATTACGTGTTCGGCCCACCGTATCTTCGACTGTTTGGCGTACAGAACGGGATTTTTGATTTTTGACCGTTGACACAGATCGGAGACTCGGATCCCTTCCCTTACTTGTGTGGAACGGGATACTCCTAGCATCACCCTTTCGACTGCGCGTTCAATAATGCTGGGTGATTTTTCATCCTGTTTACGCAGCGACCAGGTTTCTGCCGCATACGTTAACGCAGGAAGTACCGTTGAGTCGAAAACGTAGGCACGGAGTCGGGTGTTCTTTGTTTTTCTCACTACATCCTCGACGCTCTTGGAAGCTCCCCAGACCGCTTGTTTCCTTCCGCTCAGCTCTGGAGCTAAGTCGTTCAACGTGTTGATTTCCCGACCAAGATTGATAAAACCGGAGCATTCGGAGGTATTCGTCCCGTTGAGCTTGAATGGGGCATACGAAACCAATCCATTCCTCATGAACATCGTTTCTGTGAGATTTATTCGAGGACCAATCTTTCCATAGGCTTTATCAAAGTCGGCTAGCATTTGTTCCCCCTGGCTAATGGTTGGTGTTATAAGGACGAAGTCATCAGCGAAGCGAAGATGGTGTTATTGCCGACCATCGATTTTCGTTTCCATGTTGTCCCCTTAGCAATGTTCGCATGACATGTGGGGTAGCAATAAGCAACAATTTTGGCGGGATGGTATTCCTTAATTCTGTTTTTAAGTCGATATTAATGTCATCGTAGAATGGTGATATTGTGGTTGTGGAAAATTTTATATAGCTCAGAAGAATCTTTACAAACCGAGAAGGCACTCCCCGACTATGAAGGGCTTCCATGATTGCTGCTATCTCAATTGAATCAAAGGCCTTCTGTAAATCGATTAAAATGAGACAGAGCGGAATTTTGCACTCTCGCAATACTTCAATGAGCCTTGTTATCGTGTGGATGTGGTCCATCGCACTAAATCCTTTTCGAAACCCTGACTGTTCACATGGGTGTCCTTCGTCCAGTGTTCAATCCTGTTTAGGACGACATGAGTGAAGTGTTCGTAGTCGACAAAAAGCTTGGATGATAGTTGCAGATATCGCGGAGGCCAGATATGCACTCAGTTACCTCCAACGATGCTCAATGAAGTCGAATGCATGGCGCATACCTCAGGGATTGATCCCTCGCCGAGGACTTTGTCCTTTATCCTTATAACTATCACTATTTAACGTTTTTACACACACTTTGCTACACTTGCAACGCATTAGCTCAACTATTAACAGATTTGGAATATAGTTTACATTCCCCATAACCCGCAAAATCTACAAATTTTTTTCGCTCCACGTAGCACACAGTATTATTACAATCCTTCAGCACTTCCATTTGTTGTATCCATCATTTATAAACAACCTAAACAGAAATATCTGTTGCACTGCATCCAGTGTTGACCTGCCTGTTGCAACAAAACAATTGAAGTTTACAGATTTTTTGCCTTCCCAGACACGACAGTTTAGTAGAGATTGAAGACGGTGTAGTGTAACACAACCGCAGAAAAACCATCAAGAACTTGTAGTTTCCATATCGGTGTTTCAAAGCATTCTCGGCCACACCACAAAAAAGCTGTGCCACTAATCATTACAGCATCTGTAAAGATCTCTTTCGGTGGCAAACTCTTAAGCCTTTTCTCATAGAAGATTCATTCTTCTGGATATGCATATTTTCGAAGTCGGTGGAATATGTCTTCAAGTCAGTCTTCGGTATCGAATACTTGCTAGCTCGAAGTAGAATGCTCGACTTTGTATGAATTTGCCACACGGGAGTTTTTGACGTTACCACAGAGCGCAATCTCAAGCTTAGGTTTTAAGCGTTTGTAAGAATAATGGCAATGCTATATTAACTATCTGATCATATCCAGAAGGGTCAGAAATAGTGGTTGAGCGAACTAGTTAAGTGAACGAGCTAAGCGTAACTGAGCGGAAACTGAGCGAAACTAAGTGAGATGACTTACAATGCTCCTTATATTCCTTCTGTAATGGGCTTCAAAGGAGGATTTGAAAATCTTTCCTAGTTAGTACGGTACGATAGAGCTACTTCATAGCAAGATACGGTACATGTTGGAAAACTGCATCAGATAAGGCGGTACACAAGAAGCCGCGTTAACATAAAGTAGATGGGATAGCGATGGGATAGCTAGTACAGAAAGTTCGTCAGATATCTAAGGAATAGCTCGTACAGGAGAGATACGGTGATATAGAAAATAGAAAGTGTTCAGGGAATAGTTACTATATAAAACATCCTTTTTGACTGGTTGGGTAAAATTTGTATAACAACCTTGTATAAGCTGAGCGATCCACAGAAATACATTAAAACATTCTGAACAAGATGCGTTCTGTAGTAGCGTGACCAGAAGTATTGTTTTTTCATCCAGCACATTATCTCCAGGGAAACTGGCTGCAATTAATGCTTAATTGACGCTCAAGATGTAGATCCCTTGGAGATTTTCGAACTTTTACTTGGCTCTAAAACAAAGCATAGGTTCTATAAACGTGAATATAAATATGTACGACATACTATCTACGAAATAATACATCAATGATATAAGCCATATTAGTACCGACCTCGTGTAAACTCATGGATAAAACATATATCTATTATTCTCGCAGAGGTTTCAATACATACATAACCTCAAGTATATATACATATATACATATATACATATATACATATGTATATATATATATATATGTACTTACTTATTTATGTAATCTACATGACCAGTCTTCACATCTACTGCGCTGATCCCAGCACTTTAGCTAAATTCGTTTTCGTCGAACTCCTCGTCCACAATGGTCTTCGTGCATTTTGTGTGTTGCTTCCGCTACTGCTTGAGGATTTAGTCTTCCTTATGAATGTCGTACAATGATGGTCGAGTCAATTCTCCTTGAACCTGGAGTTTTGTGAAGTACTAGGTTGTTCAGAAATAATTGAGTGTTTTTTGAGTATATTATTAAAAATGTCATAACTTGCACCAAACGAAACTTTATTAATCAAAGTAAAGATCATTTGAATCTTCACATTTTGCGAACGAGAAACAAGTTTATTTACTCTAGTTGCCTGAGACTCTGGAGTTCTGGAATAGTTCTCTGCCGTAATCGTTTCGCCCGGATTCAAAAAGCTGTAATGAATCAGCCCGACTGAAGACCAGCAAACAGTAGCCTTTTTCTGGTGCAAGTTCGAAATCACCAGATCGGGATTTCCAGAACCATGTTCGTACCGTTGATTCACCAGCACTACCTTCCCCCCAAACGTCATTAGTGTTTCTAGCCGTCTTTGCTGCATTACGACCGAGTTTGAACTCAGAAAATTTGACGAAAATTCGCTCTTGACATCTAAAATTTCAGAACTCGAAATTGGTAAGGGAAATTTAACTTTTAACAAAATCTAAAGACAAGGCTAGAAAGAGCATAAAGTTAAATTTTTCATCATATATAATATTGCAAGGTACAACGAATATTTTATTGGTAAAAAATGCATTGAAACGATAAATATTTTACAGCGCTCACCCATTTCTGAACAATCTAGTACAATATTTGACAAGCAACTCGTTATCCCAGTTTTAATCGCCACGATGAATCTTGGATACTGTATGGAATGACATGACATGAAAGCGACAAAGTGGACATCGTAATATACTTTGTGCAACTTGCACAACTTCATAAAGTGTCGAGTGCAGTGTGGTTGAGTGGTGGACGAGTTTTCTTTTGATCACACATAAGAGCGCAAACATATGCACATGTGCATATGTGCATATATGGCAATTACTTACTTGGTACTTGAACGACCCGTCCTCACTGGTTGCGCGGGCCCCCAGCATAATCACCATTTTTTCAGAGATTTGTTAAGCCAATGTGGTTCCCTGGAATCCCGAGGACAGCCAGGCCAAAGTCTGCCCCCAGATCGTCACCACGACAGGCAGTCGCAGCCCTTGTGGATCAAAAAGAGATTTGCCACCATACGACTTTTATACCAAGACGGTGGCGGATCCTGGTATTGGTTTAGTCTTAGCTAGGCTTCCTGATGGAAACGCCAGACTCCTCAGCTGCGGAGACTCTGCCGGGGGGACGAATCGCCTCGCTGTACATCGCAGTCCGACACCCAGGAACACCTAGGCACGATGAGGCGGTAAGCCGTTAGGAGGGCATATGTGGTATACGCACCAAAACATGCGGATTTATGTAGAAGAGTGTGATGGAAGGCTAGAATAATTGATAGACAGAAAGTGATTTCGAAATTAAGAAAAAAAGGGACCACGGAATGAAAATCACAATGAAATGGACGGAAGGAACTACTTAGCGGATGTTGCAGCCTGATTGACCTCTATAGGTGTCATGGAAAGGGCGGCAAGAAATTAGGAGTCCTCCTATGCGTCAGCCACGAGAAACTAGGCGTCGTTGCGAATGTATTAACACATTGACTACGGTGTGCATTCTACACAATCATATGCAGCCCTAAGAGTGGCCGATGTGAGCTATGTACGGGTCATTTCTTTCTGATTGTTGTTTTGGTGCATAAAACCCTTCCACTACAATGTCTAACTTTTATGTACTGCCTATTCCTTTTTTTATGGCAAGGTATCGTGTGCAAAACAACTACAATGGTACTGAGATATGGGCAAAACTCGAAACGATGTCGAGTTTAATCGCGTTCAATGTTGTAAAATGCCAAATAGTGCTCTCCAAATCATTCATGTTGACGGTTTATTACTGTTAGCACTGTTAGAGTAAAAAAACTGTCTGAGAGAAAGGGCCTCAACTGGTGTGATAGATAGCGCGTGAGCACCCAGTAAGGGCAGTCACGGGTTCTAAGAACAACTGAGATCCCAGGTTTTCCTTATATCTCAGCATCCTTTCACTGCAGTTCTTACATCCAGTCGATGGTTTGTCCGAGAAGGATACTGTTGCCGGCATGGACTGGGGGACGATCTATTCTGCCTCTAGAAATACACGGAACACTTTTTCTTGGACAAGGTCACTGACTGGTTATACGACAGGAAACTGACCGTTACTTCAATTCTAGTCGCCATAATGAATCATTGTCACAATCACCTACTATTCTGCAAAACAATTCCAAATGTTAACAGTAAAGAGCTTCCATGGTTTATCACAACAAACACCAAAAAAGCTCTCGGTGTTGATGAATCCCCTAAGCGATGCCCCATGCATTCGACTTCGTTAAGCATCGTTGAAAATGATTGAATACATATCTGGGCTTTTATAATAACTGGCGGTGGCCTATCGATGTATCGAGCCATTGCTACTATCCTCCCAGACAAGTCTGGTACCAATTTGCCGACCCCGGAGGGACTGAGGGCTTGGTGGGCCTGGGGGTCGGAGATCGGTCCCATGTGTGTTGCAGGGTGCCTCCAACCACTGCACTACACATTCCCCGTGGATCACAGTAACATAAAATAATAACGCACAGAACATTTTAGATGTGGACCGATATTGAAAGGTCTCTTCTACATTTCTGCCATATTCATATCTACTCAAGTTCCCCTAGTTATCATGAAACTATGGTATATTTTGAGAAAACCACCAATCCCATTACAGCAAAAATTTGGGTACGGTTCGTATCACGAATGGGTCTAACACATAACGGATGGCTTGGATACTACAGTGTCCGTTTTACGTTCTGTGGCTTTAAGATCCGTTTTACCATGATTTCATAGCTAATCGGAAACAGATCAATGTAGGAGGAGTCAGGGAAGGAAAGGCATTCTCTGAACTCGATAGTTTGCAAAGACGCTTTCGAACGAGTTCATTTTTCAGCGATACATCCTAAATTGCAACACTCAGATATTTCATTATTTCTCATATTCTCACCAGCGAAAAAGATGTCTATAAGTTGGTGAGAAATCAGTTCACTAGAGATCTTTTCATAAGCACGGCATGTTCTCTCTCAAATTCCTATGCTAGGATTGTCTGCTTCCGTGTTATGTTCGTCTTTCGTGTCTAATTCATTAGTCGCTTGTAAAAATTCCGCCTCTATTATAGATTCATTAAAACCATTGCTGCCAGGCAAATTATCAGCAGCTGATTCCTCTAACTGCATAACAGAACGATAGCCCAGATGTTAGGGTGAACTCGATGGCGTGAACTCCTGACTCTGCTTCAAAATCTGAGCAACTTGATTCCTCTTCGCTCCAATCTTCCACTAAGAGTTATCGCATGGATATAAGGTAATAACCATCGGAAAAAGGTTCTATACCCCCTAGTATGTTTTAGATAAACAGTGGACGTCAGCAGTGCTACGAACTATTTGTAGGGAACGCTGGGAATCCATCAAATGTGCAAATGTGGTTTACCACATTGCATGCTTGAAATCAGTCCTCAATTTTTTACTCTCATAATCTTTCGTTGTTTTGGAAAACTGGTCACAAGCACTTGTGTATAACCTAAAACTACGATTTACCAAGCCATGCTTCTACATATATCGAGAGCGTGGTTGGACCAAGCGAGACCCAATCAGAAACCATGTTTCAAATTCTGCACTTCGACTCTGATTGGTTCGATGAATGTTATCTGTTGGTCTTAAGTCATGACAATAGACATTCCAAGCTGTTGGCCTTGCAGAGGTTGGCCACATAGAGGTAGATCTGCATCTCCGCAATATGTCATATTTTATAAAAGGTACACACATGGCATCAAGGTGTACAAGTTTTACACCTGAAGGGCCGCCCGTTCATATAGGAATGTAGTCTATGCCGGTGGAAAGGTATCGAGAATGAGGTGTGATTGAAACGATGGTGATGGGATTCAGCTATGCTTTTAACCAAGGGAAACAGCTGCACAAAAATAACGAGTGTTTTTTGTAACAGAGAATGCTCCGCAGAAAAAAGCACCCGGCTTATCCGTGGGAAATTGAAAACAGTATAACTGAAAACTCAATACAAGCAGAGCATAAGAATATTTACTTCATGAACTACAACAAGAACTTCCTGCATGCAACCAGCGATGGTCAATGAACGGTCGGAAAGTAACAGATCTATGATACATCTGTCATTCACTCGTTGACCAAGATTATGTGCATGTAATCGCCATAGATTTCCCATGGATCTAGAAGAACACATAACGACTACGTGGAAGACGGGTCATCTGGGTAAACTATTAGAAAGAAGAACCGTAAGAACTTTTGGAAAGAAGGAATTGAACACTTATTGGTTCACTAGACCACAAGATGGTACATCGTCCTCCGCTTCTTCACTTTCTTCATAACCATTCTCAAGTGCCAGTTGATCGAAGGCGACTCTCAACTCTAGTCGCTGAAGCTGAAATCTACGAAAATGGAAATAACGCTTATAAACAAGAAAGAACGAATCTATGAAATCGAAAAGTACAGTAACACATGTTACTTACTGTAATCTCAGCAGATTTTTCCTTGTAATCGATGAGTGCCTTCAGTTTGCTATACCCGCTTGCAAAAGCACGAGACTTGCTCCTTGGCACTGCATGGTCTGGACGGAAATGCATTACTGCGAGTTGACGGATGGCTATCAAAACCGTCAAGATGTAGACGGTCAGGAGGGAGCAGAAATGTTAGTTACAATAGACACTTTATGTAAAGCTAGCGAATAGAAAAAATATTTGTCGTTCATGCCGAACTGAAATGAGATTCGGTTCTCAAAAATCTCACTGATACACTAACGACAATGTTAACTATTCATTTACTGCATACTACAAGTAGTACCATTGTAGTAGGCAGAAACAGAAAGTTAACATTGTGATTTTGACTACAGCCTCAGCTTAACTGGGTTCAATTCAATTCCGATTTGTGCTCCACAGATCAATGTCGTCGGAGGATGATTGCTGATAGCACTTATAAAACATGACTAAAAAAAAAGGGTAAACAAAGGACCCACATGGTGAGGTGGTGTACTCGTTAGCCCAGGGAAAGGGTAATAGCGCGTTCGTTCTCCACCGCAGACACCTGCGGTCCGGAGTTTCGCAAATATCTGCTTCATTATGGTTGTACTTCACCAATGAAAATGACGCAGCTTAACCTAAAATCAGGAACTAACTACTATCTGCACTTCCCTGCAAAGCAAACACCGAAATTAATTTAAGGATTAAGCTTTACCTATGGCCTATGTGTTTAAGTTCGCGAACCGTTTCTATATGGAAGAGGTCGTTTGCCGTAAAGGAAACACTGCGCAGTGGTTGTGATGTTTCCACCTGATGCACTGTTGGCGCTATAAGATAGTTTAACAACTAAAACGTCGAAAATATCACGACGAATCCCTTAAACTAAGTATACCTGGATACTTGGAGGGCCCGTCCTCACCGACCGTGCGGGTACCAGAACAACCTCCATTTTTCCGGAGTTTTACTGGCTAAGCCATGGTGATTCCCTGAAGTCCCGAGGTCACCTTGGCCAAATTCTGCCCCCAAGTCGTCGCCACCATAGACACTCGCCGCCCTTGTACATCAGAGGGGAAAATTTGCCACCATGCGACTAGTTTGATATTAGAGCCGTGGTGGATGCTGGTACTGATTTACTCTTAGCTGGGCTTCGTGAAGACAACGCTGAACTTCTTCTCAGCTTTGGACACCCTGCTGGATTAATCCCCCGCTGTACATCGCAGCACGACACCCTGGAACATCTCCCAACCAAGACGGGGCGGTAAACCGTTGGGCGGCAAAATAAATATAACAAAAGTCAAATAAGAAAACCACTAACCTTTTTACTCTGGCCAGTGACGGGATCTGGAGCACGTTAAATGACGTCAGATGTCGCACTAGAAATAGAAAAAACATAGAAATTGTAGAAAGATGTACACAGCAACCAGCTTTAACTAGTAACGGAAATATTTACACACTTACTTGGATACTTGAATGGTCCATCTTCACGAGTTGTGCAGAACCCAGTATATTTGCCATTCGTTTCTTTCCCTCGCAAACATAGTCCATGGTGGTGGTCTTGCTCGAGCATGGTGGCGCGTGTAAGTCTCATACCGTGATCTGTAAAACAACTGCAGCTGCGGGTACAGCAGACTAACTTTGTTGACGTACACACCCGCCCAACGTGTAGGTGGCCGTCCTAGGGGGGCGTTCGCGTTCACGTGGAGTCCACTCTACAGTTCTTTCCGTCCATCTGTCTTTGTTCTTTTCATTACATAACTTCCGCATCTATGTTTCGCTATGGTGTGTGTTCTCCTGGATCTCCAAGATGTGACAGATTTCGAAAATTAGAGCCTCATATTCCGGCTCAATATTGAGAGTGCCGGTTATATTTCAGAAGACATCGTTCAAAAGCTCTCTGAGTAGTGCAGAGTATTCTTCACGTTGCTGAAGTATCAGCCCACGTCCCTTCAGCATAACACAGCGCTGGGAGGGCCGTAGAATTGAAAAGATGAACGCGGATTTTTGGGTCCTTCAGTTCGTCGGTGGCGTCTTTGAGAGGCACGAATGCAGCCCAAGCTGCTCTCCTTCTTCTCTCTAGTTCCTCCTCATGTTATTTTCCACGTTCATTGGTCTTCCAAGGTATACGTACGATGTGGTCTCTACAATCAGAGAGCCATCCAGTTCAATTTTTTCGCTTTAACACCATGGGTTTTCATGAACTAGGTCTTCTTCCGATTTATGCGCAGTTCGATTTTTTCCCTCTTCGTTGAGCTCGCTGATCATCGTCTCTGCTTCGCTAGTACTTTTTGAGAACACAACGACGTCGTCGGCAAAACGAAGGTTTGATAGGAATATTCCATCAATACGAACACCTTTCTCATCCCGATCGAGTGACTTCATTATCCACTGCGGTGCGGCACTGCACAGCTTTGGTGATATTGTGTCGCCTTGTCGAACCCCTTTTCCTACTGGTATGGTAAGACGTTGCTGGAAAAGCTGTATTTTCGTAGTGCAGTTCTGATAACAGTCAGACAGAGTTCTTGTGTAGGATGGATCCACTCCTTGGCCCACAAGCGCTGATAGGATTGCATTCGTTTCGACGCTGTCAAACGCTTTTTCATAGTCGACAAAGGTTAGGACTAGAAGCAGGTGGTGTTCCCGATAAATTTCGGTGACACTGGACACAGTCTGGGTGTGGTGCATGCAACAAAATCCTTGACGAAATCCTGCTTGCTCGACTGATTTTGCCTCATCCAATGTCCCTTATATGTGCGACAGGATAATCTTCGAGAAGAGCTTTAGAGTACTCAAGAAGCATGTCGGACGATAGTTAACGTCCTCCACTGGCCTGGAATTTTTTCCTTTTGAAGGTAGGCGGTCATATGCTTTGCGAGAAGTACTTGTAAATTGTGGCTCCCAGCTCTAAGGAAGTCTCCTTCGCTTTTCGAGCAACTCCTTAGTAGTAGTGGACACTCTACCCGATCTTCCTGCTTGAAGAACTGATGCGAGTTCGGCACAGGTTTTCTGTACTTCGACAAGCATCTCGTAGTTTTCGCTTAGGTATTCTTTAATCTGCCAGTCACGTTGGGAGAGGGATTCGTTCAGATGTCCTCGTCATATACAGCTAGACTTTTTCCTCGTGGTCGATGACATGAATTCTTCTCCAACTTACGGGCAAATCGAATCTAAGCGCGAAGGAGGTGATCGGAAGCACTACAGAATGACGGGACCACCTATCTATCAAGCAGGCGCCATCTTCTGTTTGCCAGAATGTGGTCGACCTCCAACATTTACACATCTAAAGCAATTGGATTAAGTCTAACCATAACGGTATATAAGGCATAATAAACGTACATTAACTAGACACTAGAAGAATAAAACAAGTCGTAAAGGTAACGACAACAGAGCCAACTGCTATGATTTTGTTAAGACCTCAAGCACGATAATTTTCTAGTCAATAGAGAGAAATGTTGAGAATTCTGGAAAAAACCAGCACCGTGCATTATACATGATATTAAAAAACTGCACAGTCCAATATGTGAGGCATAGAAACTACAATTTTCAACTAGCAGTCTAATGGCTACATCATTTGGTTGATATGAGTCGAGTCGCTGATAGCTCACAGAATGTGTGAATATCGTACCACTCAAGAAATTGTGAAATAAACTCAACCCAACTTACGGAATAAAGTACTCTATGGTTACAGTAACATGGTGGACGTCGACAATTGTAATGCATCGTACGCAGTATGCACATATGCACACTCAAGCAATACGGCAAACTTTCTTCAGTGAACCTCACGTTATTGATAAGTTAACTCAGATTTCTTACCAAATACTTGTTCAGCTGACGTCTCGGAGCCTTCGCCTTCCGCAGAGCTGATGATCTCAGTAAGTAGTATCAAGTGTAAATTTCCACGTTTATTAGTGGAAAGCAATGGCGTACCAGTGAAAAATCAGCGTTGTTGCTCGTGCCCATTGAACCAGTGGGCCATTTGGCCATTGGGTTATTGAGCTATTGGGACATTGGGCCAGCTAAACTAGGCGCCACGTGTCGCGAATATGTGTTAAGACAGAACGGTTAATGATTTGGTACAAAGTACAACAACCGTTCAGCGCAAAGATCGCGCTGTTTCACGTATCTCCTTGTTTGCTACCGTCATGTGATATCGATCAGCTCAGTTTATACTCTTATCGCATTATACCAGTATAAATTTGCTATTGCACAGAATTTTTCCTGTTAAATTTGTTAGCTAATGTATTTATCAACGCAAATCAATCGATATTAGGAGGTTAGAATCGATTCTCTATTGATCTTTGATTGAGATTTTTTTCCAAAAGAACAAGCGAAATCGACTAGCGGATGAGCGGCTCGTTTGTTTTGCTTCAGATTGCTTACTTCTTTGTGAATTTGTTCATTAGTGTAAAACAGTTGGAGTAAGTGAAACATAGTATTGTGATAATATGGTGTTGAGTAGATCTTACTTACTTGA
This sequence comes from Angiostrongylus vasorum, assembly GCA_018806985.1. Lineage (NCBI taxonomy): Eukaryota > Metazoa > Nematoda > Chromadorea > Rhabditida > Metastrongylidae > Angiostrongylus > Angiostrongylus vasorum. Next base: position 104,255 of record JADANN010000329.1, read on the forward strand.
ATACTTGGATGGCCCGTCTTCACTGGTTGTGTGGGCCCCGGCATAACTCCCCACTTTTTCGGAGTTTCGCTGGTTTAACCACTGTGGTTTTCTAGAGTCCCGAGGTCAGCCTGGCCTTCGTCTGCGCCAGGTCGTCACCACCACAGGCAGTCGCCGCACTTGTAGATCAGAGAGAGATTTGCCACCATGCTGCTTCTTTCATACTAGGACGGTGGTGGATCCTGGTACTGGTTTACTCCTAGCTGGGCTCTCTGATGGAAACACCGTACCAATGTATTCCCGTCGTCTTCTTAGACTTTAGATAGCCGTTATTCTGAGAATCCTCCACTTACTTTTCACTAAATCGTGACTACTCAATGTTAGTTTTTCTTTGTTTATTGTTGCTACCGCAAAATTACTCTTTCCTTGATTTCATGAATCTCCAAAGGAATCGGTTGCAGTTTTTGGAGTACCACGGAATTTTTACAGTTGTGTGTATACTTTTCCTGTTGCAAACTTTCGAATCAGAACATTAACTAAGCTATAGATGGCCACTAGGGCCATATGGTGTCATTCTGGCCGATTTTTGCTAAGCCTCTAACAGCTGAGGTGAACCGAACTACATTATTGATGTGACTGACTGACCTGCAAAGCTAAAATCGCTAATTTCTGTCAAAGCTAGATCGTTTTCTTTTAATTCACTACTGTACTGATTGATTAATGCTTGTGCGTGTTCCTCAGTTGCAACCTTACTTACTTACTTGAAACTTGAACGGCCCGTCCTCACTAGTTGTGCGGGCCCCCCAGCATAATCTCGATCTTTTCGAAGTTTTGCTGGTCTAACCATTGTGTTTCCCTGGAGTCCTGAGGTCAGCTTGACCCACATATAGTCGTCACCCTTGTGGATCAAACGGAGATTTGTCACCATGCGACTAGTTTGATGCCAGGACGGTGGTGGATCGTGGTAGTGGTTAACTTTTAGTTGAGCTTCCTGGTGGAAACGCCGGGCTGTTTCTCAGCTTGCGAGACCCCGTCGAGGGGACGAATCTCCCCACTGTACATCGCAGTCCTACACCCTGGGAACACCTCCCATCCACGATGAGGCGGTAAACCGTTGGGGGGAATTGCAACCTTGTTAAATATGAATTCATTAATTTGGTTTTGAAATTCTTTGCTTTTAGAATTGCAGCATAACTATCTTCTTTTCGATCTCAATCTATGAAATTCTTTTATTTACAGTCAGTAAAACAATTTTGTCTTTCCTTAACTTTATAAATCCTCCCAACGGTTTACCACTTCATTGTGACTAGGAGATGTTCCTGGGTGTTGGGCTGCGATCTACAGCGGAGTGTTCATCCTCCCAGCATGCCCTCCAAAGCTGAGAAAGAGTGCGGGGTTTCCAGTTGGAAGACCAGGTAGGAGTGAACCAGTACCAGGATTCACCACTGTCCTGATATCATACAGTTGCATGACGGTAAGTCTCCCTCTGATCCACGAGAGCTGCGACTGCGTGTGGTGGTGATGACCTGGGGTAGACTTTGGCTAGGCTGGCATCGGGACTCCAAGGAACCACAATAGCTAAACCATCAAAGCACCGAAAAAATGGAAATTATGCTCGTCTGCAGAACCAGTGAAGACGGGCCATCCTCTTAACCAAGTAAGCAAGCGAATTGTTTTATGATTTGGTTAAAAGTGTGAAGTGTAATTTCTTCATAGTTTCTACCTTGGTATCTATGTTTTTAAGAGTTTTCCGTATATTTGCCGTTGTTCTCAATTTCTTCATAGAACAATCTGGCTTTTCACTACCACCAGTTTTTTGGGATGCATTTGATTTCACTGCGATTGATTTTATCAGTAGCAAACCGAATTTTTTTGTCGTTATCAAATGGTTTCCCTTTTTTCATCCTAATTTCATCTTTTTGTTCTCATCATGTTCAAACTGGGACAGTTCAGATGCTCTCAGTGTTCGGCAAGCATTCCATCAGGCCTGTGGCAAAAACATTAAGGTATGGATTCAATTTTCAGCGTTTTAAACGTTTATTCATTTTTCGTGGATGGGTAGCGCTCTTGGTAGAAGTGCTCTGCATATAATGGCTGGTTCAATCCCATAGTATGAATTATAAAGTCAGCTTGCCATCAGTCAACTCAAGGAATCTGAGTGGTCCAACTCTGTATGCTTTTACTTCTGTATATGTATACTTCTGTATATGTCGGCGTTGATCAATCCCCTGAGGGATGCGCCATGCCTTCTACTTCATTAAGCATCGTTTGGAGGTAGCTGAATGCATATCTGGCCTTTACAATGGCTCGCGGTGGCCTACCGATGTATAGAGCCAGTGCTGCTATCTTCCCAAACAAGTCTGGTACCAATTTGCCGACCCCGGAGGGATGGAAAGCATGGTGGGCCATGGGCACGGGGTCGACTCCATGTGTGTGTCGCAGTGGCGCCTCCAACCACTGCGCCACACGCGCTCCTTTCCTTCTGTACGTGTCCAATTATTAAAAGCTCTCATTAGAGGGTGATTGAATGCATATCTGGCCTTTACAATGACTGGTGGTGGTCTACCGATGTATCGAGTCAGTACCGCTAACCCCGAGACAAGTCTAGTACCAATTTGCCGACCTTGTAGGGATGGAAGGCTTGGTGAGTCAGGGACGCGAGGATCGATCCCATGTGTATTGGCAGGATGCCTGTGACCACCGCACTACACTCGCTTCTCCAATTATTAGCCTCGAAAAAAACATCCAAAATTTGAGTTTTTACTTCATTTAAGAAAGAAGTGGTCATTTACCCAATGAATGAGGAAAATAGTGTCCTCATCCATCTGCTTCACCACATTGCTAAGTCGTTCGGAACTGGTTTGCTGTGCCATCATTAATTATTTGATCAGTCTGACGTCTACGCAAGGCATTAAACTGTTCACGAGAGCGGCAGGGAAGTTGATGCCTAACTTCTTGAAGAATCTGTTTGCTTCCAGTCGTTTACAAACTTTGTCACGGAATGATCATTAGCAACAAATACTTTGTTTGATTATTAGTTCTTAACGCTCGGTATGGACGATATAGGATTCATAAATCTCTGGCCCAGTGGACAATATGTACACTATGATGTCCATCTTCAGTTCATGGGGTTCTTGAACATTTTTTACCATGGCATTGACATTATGTTCATTGCATAGCTAATGGAATGCAGATAAAAAAAATAGGGATGAGACCAGAAGAACTATTTCCTTAATTAATGATTTACAAAAGAAACTTTTTTAGAAATGTTCACTGACCGGTGATTTGACTGATGATTAACTATTATTTCAGTTTTGTCATTACGGTTATTGTATTGAACATACGGATATGAAAACAAAAAACACCGAAATAGACCTAACATCACCATATCACCTGTTTTTCCAGTTGGTCGTTGGGTGACTTGAGCAGGCGCCAGTAAATCATCCATTTCTTCCTTTCGCGTTCAAAAGAAGCCCAATGGGCTCTTCTCGATCTAGGAACTCACTGGGCATCACATCTTTCTTCTAGGGTTTTCGTGATTAACCCTGGCCATAGGATCGGTGGTCTTTCTGCTGTGCGTTGGACATCCCAAGGAATCAAGTGGCCAATGGGTTTATCTATCGGTTGTCAATCATACTCATTACGTGTTGGTCTTACCTTATTTTCGACAATTTGGCGTATTGAAGGGCGTCTTTGATTTTCGATCATTGACGTAGGTCGGGGGTTTCGGGTACCTTCCCTTGCGTGCGTAGTGCACGATACTCCTAGCATCGTCCTTTCGCCAGTGCGTTCCATAACGCTGGGTGATCTTTCATCCTGCTTACGTAGCAACCAAATTTCTAACGCATACATTAAAGCAGAAAGAATGGTGGAGTCAAAAAGGTGGGCACCGAGTTAGGGTGATCTTTATTCTCTTCACCACGTCTCCGATACCCTTGAAGGTTCCCCAAGCCGCTCGAATCCAACTGCTCAACTCCAGAGCTGAGTCGCGGAACGGGATATGCGAAACCATTCCGTTCTTCATGAACATCGTTTTTGTGAGACTTAGTCGAAGGCCATTCTTTAAACAAGCGTGTTATCAAAATGGACTAGCTTCCGTTTCGTCTGGCTAATGTTTGCTGTTATAAAAAGGATGTCATCGGCAATGCAAAGACGATGTAACTGCAGACCATCAAATCTCACTTACATACTGTCCCATTCTATCGCTCGTATGACGTTTTGGAAGATGGCAATAAATAATTTTGGCGAGATGGTATAATCTTGTCGAAGCCCTTATTTCAAATCGAACGCTGCCGTATGGGGAGCTGTTCTAGGGTCAAGAGAATGAGGCCCACTTATTTTACTGTGTTTAGCGTTTGATACCCAGGTATATCTTGCTGAGCTCTGAACGTGGTGACTGGATATACTCACGGGTAGATTGCCAGTCTTTCTGAGAGTAGAGAAGATTATTTGTTGGAGGCCACTTCTGACCACCTCGGATTTACTTCCGAATGACTTGATTGTAGATTTCTGAACGAATTGGTTCGTAGGTAACGAAGACATACGCACGCCCACATGCGCGATTATCTCTTCATAATCACGTAACTGTGTGTCAAATCGGCGCAGCAGAAACATGAACTCCATTCCCTCTATCCATCTACGTCTCACGGAAACATAAGGTTGATTTCGGTCCATGATTAACCTCCTATCCTACAACAGCGGACGCGCCATATTGCTTCTTGGTCAACCGACATGAAATTCCTTTATGAGGGAGACTCGAAATGGGATGCGAAATACTGCCAAATGCTGATTGAAATGTATTTACGTAATGGAATATAGTAACACATGGTAAGTAGTAGCATACGTGTCATTCATAGCCATAGAACAATGGAGCAAACTGTAATAAAATGCTGTCATGCTCACGACCACTAAAACCCTCGAGTTATTAAAAATTATTCTTTGTCGTCAAGAAACCAGAAAGTCGGCAGCAGCCGAATAATTGCTCGTTTTCCGTTGTGCCAGCCAAGACGAACGCTGCGAGTTCGTTATTTGTTATGCTAACACAAGGTGTTTACTATTATTATCATTACATGAGCCGGCATCGCATCTACTGTGGATCCCAACACTTCTTGAATTCAATTCGTTTTCCTCGCAGTCATCGTCTGCAGTGGTCTTCGAACATTTCGCATGCTGTTTCGGCTGCTGGATGAGGATTTCGTCTTCTCTATGTATGTCGTAGAATGCTGGTCGAGTCGAGTCAACTCTTCTTGCAATGTTGGAGATAGCTCAGCTAGGGCATTCTGGCATGGATTGGATGAGAGCGTTGGGGGAAAGTGTCGAATACCAGCACCTCCATTCCTAATTGACTACATCATTAAGCACTCCGCTTCCACACTCCTACGCAAGGTTTTTATAGAACTTTATTCGCTGTCGTTTGTAAGTTTGCAAAATATTCAAGGAAAGACTCTGGCAAATAGGATTTGGAGAAGGGTTCTCTGCTGTTGATCATGTCTACATGGCGTCATGAGAGTATACTAGCCCTCTGTGATTGCTTTGAGTTGAGAAAACATGCAATTCTGTTTAGTTAAAAGCTGTGAAGGAAGTCTTTGGTTATTAAGTTGCCATACCGGCTTCTTGATCACATTACAACTTCATACCAAGAATTTCACGTTCTAAGGCGAGATCATTATTGATGTAAAAGGAGATGCTTCCACCTTGTTAAAAATTATTCTACGTTATCTTAAAAACCGATTTTTGGTTTAAATGTCTCAGACAAAATCCTCAGTTAGTTATACGCAAACCTGAAGACCTCTATAGATTTTGGATGCATAAAAGCGAGCCAGGTGAAAAAACTGCGAGGGTTGTGCAGCAAGGAAGCACGAGTCATGAAAAATCTTATGTATATATATATATATATATATATATATATATATATATATATACGTATTATTCTATTCTATATTCTGCATTTATCATTCATTTTTCAGAGCAGTTGCGCTATCCACAGATGTTTCATTATCAGAGAAGAACGTAAAAGCTCCGGTGAGTTTCTTATGAAGTTTTGCATTTGTTTTCGCGAATATATCCTTAAATAATTTCATTTCCAGTCCTATAGCATAGAGCCGAATTTTAACCCACTTAAGCTATTCGTGGTTTTTCCTCGTGCATATTGTTAATTGATATCAAGTTATCAAATCCACTCAGTGTTCATCACAAAAAACATATCAAGTAGCCCGTTAAACAACCTTTGTGTTACTTAATCGGTACAAAACGAAAGCAATCGCTGCAGGGTTTGTATGTTCACATTTAAGCATAGGGGACATTGTAATCCTCTACCAACTAGTTGTGCTCTCGCCAGAGGAGATATTTTGTAGCATACATAAACTTCTGGAAAGATTTTTTGTGTTATGAAATATAGAGAGGGACTTTTCTAATACAACGCGTGGGTGCAGCGAATTTGTTGGGAAAGCTTTCGACTCAATACCAATAGTAGAACGAAGTTATTTCGTTAGTTATTTGTTGTAAAAAGCTGGATACACAAAGTGAGGAGTGCTGGTTTACCTGTTTACATCTAGTAGCTTTGTAAGGACTTCTAGTTGGACTTTTCGCTGTTGGTTGCAAAACAAGAACGGGTGTGGTTATTTTTTGTCGTCAAAATGGATTGTGTGCACTAAGTTCAGTGCACATAAGAAGAAATATGCGTGGTCCCAAACAAGATTGGATGCGTTGAACTTAATGTTCATGGGTTTGATTATTTGATTCGTTTCTTTAATCATAATGTGCAGATTTTGTAAACTAACGTGTTGTCCACGTGAGTACCCTACTCCACTTGTCCTTTCTATACAAATTTTTGCTGATCTCATCATTTTCTTCTGTCCTGATGAATATCTTGATTCTTCTCTTACATTATCCGTTATCAATAGTACAGGGTGTTATTCGTCAACGATAAGGTAAAGTTTTGGCTCGGCTGGTTAAAATATTCGCGACGACGTGACCTCTAAGAAGTCATATGATGACGCAGTGAACACTTTCAGCTTCAAATCAACATGACAGCTCGTAGTGAATTTTTATAAATTTCTTTGGAATGTACTGAAATATAGAAATCCTGTGGTGAAAGTTCTCTCGTTTTACTAAGATGAAATCCTTATTTTCTGGAGCTCATGAGATATGTTTCATTCACTGTATTGCCTCAAACTTTATATTTCCACCACGCAAGAAAATGAGCAAACGACGTGTAGTCTTATAGAACAGGATGGCGTTAACATATGTCTATGTTTGCAACTGCCGCCGTCCAATTGCGTATTTTAAAAACTTAGCCTTCGCTATCACTCTTTTTGAATGTTCTATTCCCAATTTTTGAATTCGAAACGACAATTTAAGAATTGGGATTATTGCGATGCAGCAAATCCATACTATAAATTTATAAAGTTCTGAACACCTGAAATACCTTAGTGGTCGAGAAACTCGGCTCGTTGCGAATATGTTAATATGGAAATGTGTGGTAATTCCACCTTGTCACATAGGTTCATTTACGTTTTGTGTAGGACACGATGAGGAAATGGTAAGATCGAAAAGCCACTAATCGTCTTTAGGTAATATGCAATAGAAAAATGGCTTTCATAGGGCATGTACATGCCATAGCACAAGTTTAACTGATATACTCAGTAGGGTAAACGTGCAAGCATTATAATATTTAGGATATTTACACCCCAGCCTTTTTCAATTTCCGAGTAATGGAGAACTTCACTATTTGAGTAGGTCGTCATTGTAACTCGTTTATTTGAAAACTATGCACGAGTACTGCTCATTCTACTTTTTTAATATTGTTTTAAATAGCTGCATCGTACCTAATGGAGGATTCTTGTACTCAACTATACATATATACATATATATATATATATATGTATATATATATATATATATATATATATGTATAGGATATCTATACGTTTATGTATATGGCTTAGTGACGAATATTACCAGTTTTGAGAAATTTGTCTTGAACAGAAATTTGGTCTGTTAAATTTCTTCCGGGATGCTTTGTGACACCTTTACATTAGCATTGTTGACTATGCGTCTGTTCTGTTCGCATTAAAAATGTTGGCTTGGTTTACTTCAATATCAAATATTCCAATTACCTATCGATTTTTTCGTTGTCGGTTGCTTTTAACCAAAACAAGCGTCTCTTTCCTGTTGGACGTTGTTGATATCAACACGAAGACGTCTGAGCCCCAGTTACGGCGTATGTCTGTTTTTTGGTCTGTGATTCTGCCTTGTATTTCCCGCAATGAAGAGCATAACATTGTAGAAATACCCAACATCTTCCACCTTTTTTGAAAACTTCATAGGATATATGAAATAAAACCTGTTACGCTGTGTTGTTCGAACTTGCGACACGCACCAAGCTACAATGAGGCTACGATTTTCTGGATAAATGTAGTGGTGGCCATCGCTACTCCAGCAGCGTTTCTTTCCTTTTTCTGGGTAATGCTCTATGCTCTTTATTGGTAAATCCTTTTTGGTGATATTCTTATCAACCAATTTTAATAGTGATCGTTTTTAGGAGTCGAACTCGTTCTGCATGAACTTATTTCGTGGCCGAGCCGTAACTGATCAGGCGTTTCCGTATCCATTGAATCTCGACGACGATCGTCGCGAAACACTTCAGCTGATAATTGGTCCAACAGAAAAATTCCTTGAAGAAGTGAACGATGTTGTCAAGTGAATCTTAGGATGCGATTTAAGGGTTTTAGTATGTAGGCGCTGAAATTACTGTTGGGGAAGACTATGATTACAAGTGCTAACATGAGTTGTTGTGGTAGTTCGATTATGCAGAAAATGATGTAGGGTGGGGTGGTTGAACTTAGGGGTAGCTGTCTAAGCTGTCTATACTTTCTACAGTTGTTGGTTTCATAATTAAACGAATTGTCGATTCCATAATCACTAACGATATGTTGTTTTTAGCAATTACGAAGTTTTGTTTATTGTCGAAAAACTGGCTGGTTCGTAAGGACAAAATTAAACCCCATCCATTCCGGCAGTTAAACAAAACTAGGCGTCATGGCGTAATTGTTAAGAACAAGAGTTTAAAAGATTCTTTTTTCCATTTGACTTAAATTTGAAGTTAGTCCTTGGTATGTATTTAGAAACGATCAGACGATGGAAATTCCAAAGGACGTTCTAGCACAGTTTGCTGCGTTAGGTGCATTTGGTGCAGTGGTTCCGCCTGAGTACGAGGGCGCTGGTATGAATAACAGCCAGATGGCAAGACTAGCGGAGATCGTGGGTGCACATGACCTTGCCCTTGGCGTCGTTATGGGAGCTCATCAGGTTGATATGTATAGCTTTTCTAGATATTAATTTCGTTTTTTTCTGAGACCTTGAATAAAAATCTAAGCTATATATCAAAGAAGAGTAAGTTATAAGTTCTACTAGATCTGACTAGCTTCATTGTTAAACTCAGCTGAAGCCTTCATTTAGTTAAGAAATAACTTTGGGAAATTATCTCTCCTTAGTTTTGTTGATTTTGACAATTCTTTTTTTTTATTTACAAGTTCATGCTTTGTGCAAATGGGTTCAATAAATGCTGTTCATGTAAAACAACTATGAATCTTTTTTTCAGTCGATCGGCTACAAGGGTATCCTTTTGTTCGGAACAGATGCCCAGAAGGCCAAATATTTGCCGGACTTGGCGACTGGTCGGAAGTTCGCCGCTTTCTGTCTTACCGAACCGACTAGCGGATCTGATGCTAATGTGAGTTGTGATGTGGCTTTCCATCCCAAGCAAACAAGTGCAAAAGGATGATTTTCAAGACGTAATTCTTTGTGGTAAAGAGGTCAGGGAGTAGGTGGTTTATTTGAGAAGTCGAATTATTGGTTTCCAAAAGGAAAGGGCTTAAAAGTAGAGGTTCTGACCTATGCTTATGCGGGTTCGGTCAAACTTATACTTCTTAGTGGGTGATTGACGAGTGCCTTGTGCAACTGTATTTGAAGTATACTTGTTTGATGCTTTAATTTTCCAACTAACAACAAAACAATCGGAAGCTTTCGCTGATTTCGATGCTTTCTGCGACTGCATGAATGAGGTGCGTAAGATATAATTACTCGGGGATTATAAATCTTGGTGGGGGTTTTTTTTCATGGCGAAACCCATCTTAAATCTTTTATATGCATTGTTTTAATCTGAAATTAGAGAACAACAAGGAGTTGCTATTATAGCCTTTTCCTTTTCGACTGAATGAGTAGCCTTATGGGGTTGGAAAAAGTCGAAACCGCCGAAACGTTGGCTACTCTGCATTAATAAATAAATGATTGCAGATGGCAGTGATCGATAGAACTATCTGAGAGACAAGCGAAACGAAGGACCCGCATGGTGTGGTGGTGAACGCGTTACTCCCCGGAAAGGACAATAGCGCGTTCGTTCACCACCGCGGATACCTGCGGTCCGGAGTTTTGCAAATATCTCACCATCTTGTGTTTGTATTTCGCATAATATCCTGCCGTAGGAATTGTAGTTGGCAGAAAATAAGAAGTAAACATTAATAAATAGTGTGGTAACAATTTCATATTTGCCCATCGAGGAAAACAGTGTTGTCAAGTTGTTTGAAAATCAATACAAATTGAAAAGTGTAGCTTTAATATAGAATATCTCAGCTCATAATAAACTTTTCTATTTTTTAATCTGAATAAGAAGCATTGGAATCCAAACAGTTTTACTAAGCAGAAACTAATTTATGTATTTCGGATGCATAAAGTTCTTGTTCGACCTAGCTTTTGGTTCACCAAGCCTGTCATCCTTCTTAGGTCCGGAAATTGCTATAAGATTTGTTTGGAAACAATTCAGATGTGAGGAAACGAATCGGAGACAAGAAGGACTAGGAATCACACAGTAGGTTGAAGGCGGGTCGTATAAAATACATTGATAAAAGTTCTATGGCCATGAAGTGGTTGAAGGCAGTCTAAGGCTCGGCTTGATTTCTGAAGTATTTCTTGCACTAGGGAATTATTGAGGTGCTTGAAGAATTGGTGATCAGTGGGCGAGAGGTAGTCGAGAATAGTGGATGAGACAGAGTTTCCAAACCCAGCTTCTTTAATCATTGCGGCGTCGGTAGTGCGTCGCATGGCTGCGTGTTATTGTGAAGAATGATCTTAGTCTTTTTCTGTTGACCAATCGTGGCGCAGAAATTGAAGTTTCATTTCGTCGATTTATTGGACATAATCATCTCTGTGATTATTTCACCCCCTTTGGTACTCTACTACTCTGCTCCTCTACTTCACCTCGCAACGTTTTACCACCTCATCGTGGCTGGAAGGTGTTCCCGAGTGTCGGGCTGCGATGTACAGCGGGGGGATTCATCGCCACAGCAGAGTTTCCCAAGCTGAGAAAGCGTCCGGCGTTTCCGTCCGGAAGCGCAACTAAGAGTAAACGAATACCAGGATTCACCACCGTGCTGGTATCAAACTAGTCGCACGGTGGCAAATCTTCCTCTGATCCACAAGGACTGCGACTGCCTGTGGTGGTGACGACCTGGGGCAGACTTTGGCCAGGTTGACATCGGAACTCCAGGAAAACAATGGCTAAACCAGCAAAACTCCTAAAAATGGAGAGTACGCTGGAGCCCGCACAACCAGTGAGGACGAGCCGTCCAAGTATCCAGGTGTCCAAGTAATTATTTCACTTGGCGACAGGAAGTTCTGATAGATCAAACCAGCAGCAGACCACCTAGCGATCAGTAGGACTACGTTTCAATGCAATTCCGACTTTCGAAAGTGCTGCGGAGCATCATCGCGGTTCAACCATTGAGCCGATCGTCGGCGTTTGTGCTAGAAGAAGTTTTCGTCGCACATCACAATAACCCGTCGAAAGCCCACCGTTCTTGTTGCCTATAAGAAGCGCCGCCAATGCCTCGAAACAATGATTTCTTTGACTTTCATTCAATTCATGCGACATCCGTTTTTTTGAGCTTTTTCGACTTCCTAATTTTGTTTTAGTCAGGTTCGTTTGGGTCCAACGAAGGTAAGTTTTATCGGGGTTTTGCAGGCTTTGTTGGATGGGGTAAAGTTATTGAAAAAGGAGCAGATTTAAGAGCTTGGATGCCTACGCCAAGTTCTTCTGCAAGTTCTGTGCGTGCAATTACTTGAACCAACACCTTCAAGTCATCGTCTTCAATGGCAGATGGATGTCCGCGATTTTCCTCATGTTTAACGTCCAATTCCCCATGATGAAATTTTCAAAAACGACGTTGCACTGTATACTAGTTCACAATTCGTTGGTCTCATATCTCATTGATGTTTCGAGCCGTTTGCGCTGCACAACGTCTGGATTTGAATTTGTGGAAGCAGATTTGTCAGAATTTTTGTTCTGTTATTTGAAGTCTTAACCTTTAAAATTTGTCAGACATGTGTTATAGTTCACATTATAATCCAATTGTGCTGGAACATCTCTTAATAACTCAAAAGACCAACTTTCTATAAACCTCGGCATAGATAGTTGATTTATATGGTCTTGTAAACTGATCTTCTTTAGCTGATGTGAGATTGGTATAGGTCTTGCGTTGTCGTTGTTGTTGGTGTTGTTGGTCGATGGCTGACGTTTCGGCGATTTCGCCTTCCTCAGAGCCTGGACGTACTTTATATTACAATACTTTAATTATTCGCCGGGAAAAAGGCTAAAGTATTAATGAAGACCAAAGTTTTAAATAGACGCCATATTGATCAGAAAAGCTACTCACCGTGATGTTACGAGTGGGACTGGCCCACTCGTTGTTTACGTGAGGTCGCGAACGAGGCACACTCAGGGGTCAAAATATCATTTTGAAATACGGTACCAGGTCACATGTGATAGTGTGGCATTCGTCTTTTCGGTTCATCTTTGGATTTTTGAAATTTATCCAAAACGCATCAAGAGTTTTGCGCGTTGATGTGTTCGACTCCTGCGCTAGGATCCGCACAGTCACTTCAAAATCATCGCCATTGTGCTTTTGAGCTCTATGCGTACCTAGAGGAGTGTTTTGACGAATTTTTAACTTTCCCATCTAGATGTTCTTTTATGCGGACACTAAGTGGTCGGCCCAGTTGTATAGAATGAAAATGCGTAAAATGGGCTTCGCATTTATCCATAATAGTCCTTTTGCTGAAACATGTGCAGAAAAAATAATGTGCTAAATTATGCATTAATTTCCGAATGGCCTAATACTTGTGTGATTGCTGAGAATTTACTTGCAGTCGATTCGATCTCGTGCTGAGAAGTCTCCAGATGGCAAGCATTACATCCTAAACGGAGGGAAGATTTGGATTAGCAATGGAGGTTTCGCCGACATATTCACAGTGTTTGCTCAGGTACGTGGAGTTCTAAAATTCAAAATCAATAATAAATGTACTAATGACTATTTCCAACATAGTCCAATGGTTTACCGGCTTATCTTCATGGGTGAGAGATGTTCTTGGTTGTTTGAATATATTGTGAAGCGGTGGAGTCTTCTCTCAGCATAAATTAAAATCCCTGCTGTGAGTAAAATAACGTGAAGAATTCCTGTCATCTTGGCAGAAAATCGACTATAAGGTATGAAACCATTTTGTAATTCAAATAGACGAGTACTACTGTGTCACTAAGACCATGAAAACAAAATGAAAAGTAAATAGGACGCAGCAGTGAAAGGTAACCAAATATCATGTTAGACGTTACTTCTAATGGGTGAGGACGATGTCCACTTGGGAACCATTCTTGTGCTTTGGATCTAGACACAAAATTATTATTCATTTGAGGCCGTAATCGATGCGCGTGCCCCGATTGTGCTAATAAGCCTGTTCAACGGTGAAACAGAGCTAGACGAGTTGCTGAATCCCTTATTTGAAGTTTTGCGATTGCCATACATTTTCCTTCCTCTCTAATTCTTCTTTATTTATTTATCACGGAGCAGTGGTTACGAATGCCGAGCAACAGACGCACTATACTCACTTGTTCAACGTTTCTCCAGGCCACGTTCCAGTATAGCTATGCTAGGATATCAGGGAGGTTCGGAAATCACTATCCAGTGACATTTTGAGGAAGACAAAGCCTTCATTTGGTAGCTGACCTAAAGTTAAATCCGGAGTCCTTAGCGATTGATGTGCAGATGCGAGACAACGAATCAGATGAAAGAAGTGCTGGGATATGTGCAATATATCATGGCGGGTCATATAAATGCTTATTTTATTACATATATTCAACTGAATCACTCTAACACTCACTGCATATTGTGGGTCGTGTAAAGATTTCACGCTTTATGACAATGTTTTTGCTAAGGTAATGGAAACTCCTGAAGTTGATCAAATTTAAAATGAGATTTCGGGTGGAAACATCAAGCAACTTAAATAGCCCACTGCGGGACTGACTGCGTTATTCATCGCAGTTCAACACCTAGGCATACCTACCACATTCTGAACGAGAATAATTTTTTAAAAACACTTTGAATGGTCGTTGTGTAGTAGATGCAGTTGCAAAACACATTTGCCTTGTAGAGCAGGATTTTAGGTCTGAGGTAAAGAATATCTTTTAGACACCGATAAAGATGCCCGATGGCAGTGTGAAGGAAAAAGTATCCGCGTTTATCGTCGAGCGTGCTTTCGGCGGTGTAACAAGTGGTCCACAGGAAAAGAAAATGGGTATAAAAGGCTCAAATACCACGGAAGTGCACTTTGACAATGTGAAGGTAAAGGTCTTTGGTTTTGAGTTTGAGCTAGCATCTCGTCTTTGAGTTTTTCGAGTGGTTTCATGGAGTCACAAATATGTCAGATTTTTTGCATAATTTCTGAAACAATATTGTGATGTCTTGTAGACTGGGACGCATTTGCGGTACATTTCACGTTTTTTTCAGAATTCTGGAGTTCATGAATGCGTCGTTTTCTTGTTCAGCAATCGCCAGGTTGTTAAACAGCATACATTTACTTCCATAGAAAAACACAATACAATACAACAGTAGCTGACGTTTCGGCAGTATCGCCATCTTCAGAGCCTGGAAGGGTAGGGTATACTGACATACAATTTACTGGGCCAAACGCTTCAATGACACTTACAAAAAGACGAAAAACTCTATGGTAATCACATGGTCAACGGCTTCTCGAAAAAGAAAACCGCTCTTTTACGTGCCTTCCAATGAGGAAGATTAGAACAGCTGATTATGGTCGCAGGAGGTTGATGACTGCACCATTCCTCATCAGAAATTGATAGGTAACGCGTCTCCTAATAACGCGTACGTGATGGAGTCCTTCGACGTTACTGCGTTGTACACCAACGTATCGAATGACTCCGCAATGCAAGCCATCTTCGAACTTCTTGTTGAACATGAAGGAAGAATAAATATGCATGGCTTGTCCATCCAGCAGCTAATGGCTCTCCTAAAGGAGTGCCTAAATTGCTCGATTTTCAGATGGTCTGGGAAATATTTCGCGCAAATAAGGGGGTTGGCTATGGGACAGCGACTGGCACCAAGCCTTGCCATTGTGTTTATGTCTAAGATAGAAGCCCCTGCTCTCGATCTCCGGCCACTACTCTACTGCAGATATGTAGACGATTGTTTTGTCATCTTCTCTACGCAGGTGGAGATGGACAAATGCTTTGAATTATTGAACGAGCAGTCTGAGTACATTAAGTTCACCCGGGAGAAACCGAGAAAAAAACTGGTTTCCATTTCTTGATGTTCAAATCAACTTATCAAGTAGTGGTTACATAACAAAGTAGTGCCGAAAACCAAATAACAAAAACATGTTTGTTCATGTCCCCTCTTCCCAGCCTTCAGACACGAAGAGGGCGCTTGTGATAAAGCCATCTCCAATGGCTACGAAATAGTAACCCCACGAGATAAGTTTAGAAGGAGAGCGACGCGCCCAAGAGAAACACTTGGCCAAAAGAAAGTTCCCGTTTATGTTGCCCCTTTATTAGCGATGAAGTAAGCGTAGCTATTAAACGATGCTTAAAAAGGGCAGGTCCAGATGAATCGGTAGCGATAGTTGAAATACCACCGGCTACTCTACGTCGTCAGTTAGTTCGTAACCGCCTGTATGACCGTCTATGTGAAACAACAAATTGCGTAATTTGCCCTTACGGCAGGGACGGTGATTGCATGAGTTCAGGTACGATATATCTGATCTCTTGTAGTAATTGCGGAGATGAATATATTGGCGAAACGGGGGAGACCTCGGTGTATCCGTATGAAAAGACATCTAGATGGCAAACGAAAACTAAGACAAAGTACCCCACTAGGCACGCATAGGATACAAAATTATAGCGGGGACGATTCTGAAGCAAAAGTCGATATCCTTGCAGAGAAGACTAAAACACCAACGCGCAAATTGCTTGAGGCTTTTTGGATAAATCCCAAAAACCCTACAATGAATAGCAGGGATGAATGCCCAGAGGTCATACGCGACCTGACCCCATATGTTCGCATCAATTTCTGATGTGGGATGGTGCAGTCATCAACCTTATGCGACCATAATCAGCTGTTCTAATCTTCCTCAATGGAAGGCACGTAAAAAAAGCGGTGTTTTTTGAGAAGCTGTTGATCATGTGATTACCATAGAGTTTTTTCGTGTTTTTTGTAAGTGTTACTTAAGCGTTTGGCGTAGTAAATTGTATATCAGTATACCCTTCCAGGTTTTGAAGAAGGCCATACTGCCGAAACGTCAGCTACTGTTGCATTGTTTTTTGTATGGAAGTAAATGTATGCTGTTTAACAACCTGGCGATTGCTGAACAAGGAAACGACGCATTCATATTCCAATGCCGAGGTTAATAGAAAGTCGATCCTGGGATCTGGAGTTTATGTTTTCGTGAATACATTTAATGCGGACTGGACATCGTAGTGTACCGAATGGGTTATTAATTGGTTATGAGAGTTTTTTACGAAAATTTCTCATAGATTTAGTTGGGATCGTGCTAAATATATCGTTCTACGTACATAGCTGCCAACAGAAGTCCTTGTTTTTTTTTTTCGTTGTTATCGAATTAGTGCAATAAAGGGTGTACGAAAAGTGTGATTGTCACAAGATACTCCATCTTTGTTGTGACATTTTTTCATAGATATTTGTTGCTTTTACATGTCAAGGATTCTTCGACACGGAAAATCTAGGAGATTTTCAGCAATTCTTTGCATTTCTTTTTAGGTTGGATCACTTTAGGCACGTCGGCTAACCCAAAAAACCCCGTTTGGGCACTGTAGTGTCTATAGCCGCTTGAACCAGATGCTCGTATGGACACCTTGGTGTCCATATTCAGTTTAGTGAATTCAAAGTAGAAATTAGAAAAACAAATTAGGTAGTAAATGTAACCACAAAATAACCTATTTATACAAGTGTGCTAATTCCTTGAACCCTCAGATTTTTTTTATAAAAAACAGCATCACACATTCTGTGAGGGACGGGAAAACTGTACAGGTCATATATGGGGCACAGAACGTTAAATTTTCATTCAGCAACTCATTTTTAGGCTATTCGGTCTCAATACGATGAATCCGTTGATGGCGTCTGGAGGAGATAAATGTCGCAGCAGTAAAAAAAATTATGAAAGAAAGACTTGACATTACTAAGAAAAGAAACAATAGCAAGAAATAGCAATAGAGCAATAAAAAAGAACAGAAACAATACTGACAGCAATGTCTTTGGGTGATTGACAATCATAAAACATAGTAAATGGTATACACTTGCAAGAAGTAGAGCGAACGTGCTTCAAGAAGAAAAAGCTGCTAGGTTTAAAGCACTGAAAACCGTTTAATTAACAAAAACCAGCAGCGCAGCACAGAAAAATCAGCGTGGTGACAGGTATTGATTGGCAGCGCGATGGCACACCTGGCGAGTTTAGCTGTTTTGTGAAGCTGACGAAAAACTGCTCACAGACGATTCGCGGGGACTCGCTAAACGGGACACGGACGGTATGAGTTGACGGCTGTGCACTGGGCGAATTATAGATCCGGTCTCCGTATTTCGATTTGACGAGTGATTGAACAAATAAGCGAGGCACTGTAAAATTCTTAGCAGTGCTGTTAGGGTTGATTTCGTCGTTTTTTTCTGATTCTGTTAGTAACCTAACCTAGACGACCAGATTTTGGCTTCGGATAAATATTTTTCTCTTTAGATAGCTCAGTAGTTTTCTCGAAATTCTGAAATGGGATTTCAAACGTCTTTGCAGTGACTGCGATAATCTTACTCTTTGGAGGGGCCCACCATAAATTGGTGATTTTCATGACTTGGAAATACAAAAGTTTCAAACTGGTAAGAAAAGAACGTTGGAAACCATAAACGTAAAGAGGGAAATGAATCAATTTGCAAGATATGCGTGGAAAATGCACATGCTAATGAGATACGTTGCTTCTGGGTCCGATATGGCACTTTCCATCTTACGCGAAAGCTGTATGTTATTTGATCAAAGAACTTTAAATTTTGAGAAGAAAGTGCTTAAGATCTCTAAGGGTCTTTAATTTTTGTGTTCTGCAGGTGCCTGCTGAAAATCTGCTAGGTGTCGAGGGTGAAGGATTCAAAGTGGCGATGAACATTCTTAACAACGGTCGGTTTGGAATTCCGGCTGCGTGTACGGGAGCTATGAAGTACTGCATCCAGAAAACGGTACAGCACATTGAATTACCTAATTGCTTCGTTATTCAAAAAAGTATTTATTTTGTTAGCTTATCGAGGAAACCAATGAATGCGTTATTTTATTTCTCAGCATTCGCGAGGTTGTTACACAGCATACGTTTACTTCCGTACAAAAAACACACACGCGTACAACAGTAGTTGACGTTTCGGCAGTATCGCTTTCTTCAGAGCCGTTTTCCCGTGCCTTCCCTTGAGGAAGAACCGCTGATTAGAGTCGTATATGGTTGATGACTGCCTGAGAAAACGGCTCTGAAGAAAGCGATACTGCCAAAACGTCAGCTACTGTGGTATTGTATGTGTTTTTTTTAAATGGAAGCAAACCTATGCTGTATAACAACCTCGCGATTGTGAGAGAGAAAACGATGCGTTTGTAATACAGTGCCGATGTTAATAGAAAGTCGATCATGGAAGCCAGTGAATATTTACTTTTGTACTAGGGAGACTGCATAGGAGCGAAAGGTGTGTTGTAATTTTTTAGAGGGTGAAGTTTCATCACCGCTAAATCTTCTTGCAACTTTTTTCAACCAGTTGATGTAGTGATAGTAGTTTCAAGTGTATATCATTGCGAGACATGAGTTTCTCATGACAATATTTTCATTTAGGCAACAGTTCGATATTTTTGGTCCTTTTAGGTTTTAGGAGTACATTTAGTATAATCATGAAATAACGCATTTTTCGCATTCTATCAGAGCTATTGCAGCGGCTTTTTCCCTCATACATTCGTTTTAACTTCGTTACTCAGCCATTTATCAATTTAAGGTCGATCATGTGACGCAGCGCGTACAGTTTGGTCAGACTTTACAGGAATTCTTCAATGTTCAGGTGATTTAATAAAATTTTAGCGGTGATTGAATGAAAACAAACTGGCATTTCTATTGGAAAAAATCGCCCGCATTAAGGAAATCAATTGAGAAACACTTAGGAGAAACTGGCAAACATGGTAGCTCGTCATTATGCCACAGAATCGATCGTTTATCTTCTTTCCTCAAATATGGATCGCGGAATCCAAGACTACCAGCTGGAAGCTGCCATTGGAAAAGTCGTGGCATCGGTAGGACAATTGTTTAAATCTCAATTCTTAATACTTTATTTAATGTTAATACTAAATGTTAAAATTCGTTATTGTTTGCCAGAAATATTTGGGCCAAACTACTTTGTTTAAATTGCTTTATTTTTTGTAGCTTCCATTTCTTCACTTCAGGAAGTTTCTGTCAGCTGGAATTATTAGTTTGTTGCAATTCAAGTTTTCACATGTTTGTTTACTGAGGCCAAATTTTTGTTGAAAAAAGATTAGGAAAGTACGAAGAAAATGAAGGTGTAAAAGGAAAATTATGAATAGATATGAATCTAAACGAAGTATTATGTATGCAGTTGTGGGAAAAAAGGGTAAAGCTGTCGGCGTTGATCTATCCCTGAACCATGCGCCATGCATTCGACTTTACTAAGTATCTTTGGAAGTGATTGAACGCCTCTCTGGGGTTTGGTTCATTCATTCATTCATCATTGGTTTTTAAAGTTTTTTGTATGTCTTAATTGTGTTTTCATTTTGGTCCATTTTTTCATAATGCTATAGAAATCCTTCAGGAAAATGCATGGTGGGTGTGTGATGAAGCGATTCAGCTGCATGGTGGCATGGGATTCATGGCGGAGACTGGTCTTGAGCGTGTGCTTCGGGATCTTCGGATTTTCAGGTGAAAGTGTGGCAGCAGTGTATTATATCCTTTGTTTTCGAAACTGCGAAGGATGCCTTCGAATGGCTCCGAGCATATTCGAAAAATGTTAAAAATTCGTTATTGTTTGCCAGAAATATTTGGGCCAAACTACATTGGATTTAACTTAAGTTCTTCTTAATTGCTGCCATTATTTCGTCCAGCCTTCTATTGATATGAATTTCACTTACTAGGTTAATAATCTCCGTTAGGGATGTCGTATTTCAAATAACGCCCGAAACTATTTTTTTTCTTTTTGACAACAGCCGATGATTTCTGGGTCAGTAGTGTTTTAGAAGTTATGTAGGTTAATGCAAGAGGCTTTGCTGTATCCCTTTAATTATGCATGTAGTTTCTGGTCGGCTTTTTTTAGCGCTGAATATTTTTGGAATCAAAGCGTTCAAAAAAAAGGACAAGAAACTAAGTTTTTCAAGTATTTTAAATTCCCACCGGAAGAGCGGCAGCTGTGAACACAAGTGATGTCTTCGTATACACGCTGTTATCATCTTGGACAAATTTTGCATGTTCAATTTTTTTCTTTGTTCGAAATACGAGTATTGACCCAAAAAAAATATGTGTCTTGTGTTCCATAAAACCACGATTATATGTTGCTAGAATGATGTAACTTGTTCGCTAAGAACTGCATATCCCAAGGTTTTATTTCAACTAGTAAATTTTAATGTGAGCTAAAATATGTCGCTTTAAAGTTGAAAGCAGCCATTATTTCGCCGTCAAATGCGTTCTTTCATCTCAGGCGGTACGTGTTTTATTGATTACTCTTGTCATTCTCATCACCATCGACTAACAAGAACGGGGACCAGTAGACACCACATCGAGCCACAGAAGTTCTCCATGCTTCGCGTGATCGAATAACAGAAAGACTATCAAGTTGTTCATGTGACATCCTTATTTTTTACAATTATTGCACCGTGCACATACATATAGCTTGACATATGACTTGTCAGGCTGTGCCGTGAATACTGCGAGTATTCATAAGTAGTTTGCTAGACCCTGAGCGAGTGGACACTTATTGGGAACGATTCCGGAAATCCTTCCATGTACTTGATTTCAGAATTCTGGTGTAATCTGCTTGTGTATCACCTGTCGTTGTTCGTTGAGTGACTCGTGCGGGCGCCAGTAAAGTTTCGGTTTCTTCTTGTCGCGTGCAAGAATAGCCCAGTGGGTTCTGCTCGCTCTAGGGACTCGTCGAGCACAAAATATTTGTTCTAGGATCTTCATGAAGAACTCTGACCATTGGGTCGGTGGTCGTACTGAAGTTCATTTGACATCCCAAAGAATCCAGTCACTAACGACTCTTGTCCATCGGTTGTCGTTCATACGCACTACATGTCGGCCTCACCAGATTTTCGACGTTTTGGCTGTAGAGCGGCGTCTCTGATTTTCAACCGTTGAGCTAGATCGAAACTTCGGATTCGCTGTCTCAGTTGCATGATACGGGACACTTCTAGCGTCACCCTTGTGTCACCTTTGTGACCCTCTAGCGCATTTGAAAACGCTGAATGACCTTTCATCGTGCTCACGCAGCGACCAGATTTCTGACGCATACGTTAGGAATTGTGGAGTCGAAAAGGTGGGCAGGAAGTCTGGCGTTGTTTGTCTTCTTCACCAAACCCTTGTTGCCCTTGAATTCTCCGCAACCCGATCGCTTCCTCTGCTCAACACTGGAGCTAAGTCGTTCATCATGTTAAATTCCCTACGTAGATAGCTGGAGCATTCAGTGATGTTATTTCATTGAACTTAAATAAGGCTTCGGAAGCAAATCCATTCGTCGTAAACATCGTTTTCGTGGGATTTGGTCGACTACCAATTTTTCCATGTGTGTTTTTAAGGTGCCCACATTCGTTCCGCCTGGCTAATGCTTGATGTTATAAAAACGATATCATCATCAAAGCGAATTTATTGTAATTGCCGACAATCGAGTTTTATTCCGTCGTTGTCCCATTCCAGTTTACGCATAATGTTCTGGAGAGCAGCTGTAAATAATTTGACCGAAATTGTACCACGTCATTAAATTTTCCTTGCGTTGATGTTAATATCTTTATAAATTGGTGGTGTTGTGGTTGAGAAATTCGTACATAACTCACGAAGAATATTTATGCACTGAGTAGTGAAGCTTTGTTGTCGAGATCTTTTATCATCATTACTGTCTCAACTGAGTCTAAAGCACTCATCAAGTCGATGAAAATGGGACAGAGCCGTCTGTTGTACCCTCGTGATGCTTCGATGAATCTCATTATCGTGTGGATGTGGTCTATCATATTGAGTCCTCAGCGAAACTCTGCTTGCTTACTTGCCAATCTTTGGTCTGATGTTCTGTCAATCCTTTTGAGGATGACTCTAGTGAAACATTTATTTATAGGCGGAAGTCAGCCAGCAGACACTTTTGGTGATACTTGCCGATGTCGTGGAGGTCACCATTCTTGAACAATAACACAGTCTTGCTGGTCTTTCATTGAATACCAACCTCGCATTTTGATAAGTAACGTGTGATCAGCCGAGCAAGCGTGTTTATGATGACTGGCGGAAGGTTCTTCCGTTGTGCGGCTCTTATCCTGTCCAGACAGGGTATGGGTCGGATTCAGAAGGGAGAACCAATGGGTCGAAATATCTCGTTCTATCTTTTATCTGTTTTGTCTGAGCGCAGGAGCACGTAGCTACTGAAAGGGATTTGAATAGTAATCGTAAGTGATTTTCTCCATTGCTTTCTGGAAGTCGTAATTGTTCCTTGTTTCGGTGGGCTTTGCGAATGCTTTTTCCAGCCTGTGCAGGTTCGGCTATTGCTGCTGCTCTCCTTTCCTTGAGGTCTTCTTTATCACCTTTCTGTCGGGCTTAGGAGGTTCGATCGTAAGTTGGCAATTGCCTAATGCTCTTTATGACTTTCGAACTGTCGACATTTGTAACGATAAGATGAAGATGTTAAATAAACAGGTTGTATTATTAGTCGATGTGGTCGATCACCGCAGTATCTTCTTACGGACCAACTAGAGATTTGAATAGATCTCAATTCACATTGATTTTGGGATTTCGTTAGCTTTACTTGTTTCTCCCCTTCACACGAAAAACGGAATCTTCCATGTGGTCCGGTTTAAAATTTTGGGGCAACAGCAACATCGGTTAGAAAAAACCTTCGATTTACTATGTCGTTAATTTCATTATAGTATCTTACACTGAGGAACTCTCACGTTCAGGGATGAGGGTGGGGCTTTTGGAATTGTTAGTTAACATGGATCGTCTTGTTCGTCGTTTTAAACTCGGGCTGCAGCTCACCCTATTTATTCCATTCTGATCCTTAGCTCTCATTGTAATGTTCTCCAGACATTCTCCAGCGTTATCAATATGCCTGAGCATAACTGTGTCTATACTGGAGTTATAAGTCAATCTGTTGCGAGAGGAACATGTATCCTATTGTATGAGTGACATGCATCTGCATATCGCATGTCATGGTCGCTTTTGGCCTGTCTCTTTCTGATTACCATGATACACGTTACGAGTCGTTCCTTGATTGCCTGGTTGAGATCCCTTACTTGGAGAAAAAAATACCATCGAAGATTTAATGGGCTTTTTATAAATAAAAAGAGCTTTGAGAGATTCGCTGCCAATGATTTGTGCGAGCTTCAATCTTTATTAATCGGTAAATTTATTCGTAGTCGTAACTGTTTCAGGAGATATTGAAATGTTTTTGTCTTTATTAGTAAAGTGAGAACTCTGTATTGCAGTAGCACACTAATATGTATAAACGGTAAACAATATATGCCAAGACTTCATATGTCTTGTTTTAGAATCTTCGAAGGTGCCAACGATGTGATGCGCTTGTTCGTCGCGCTTACGGGTGTGCAGTATGCTGGGAAACACCTTCAACAAGTCGCAAATGAAATTAAGTCTGGTGGAATTTCGACATTATTGGGGCAGGTTGTTAAAAGAGCGACAGGGTAAGTGGAGTTTCAATGTCGTTTCACTTTGTGCTAAAGCTGACTCATGGAGCGCTCGGTACGTTCTGTGATGAAATATTTAGCGTTCAGAAAAGCCTGATCTTCGAAGTTGTGTAGGGGTTTTCTCTTGTCGCCTTGCGAGCATTGTTTAACACTTTACGTAGCACTGGATTTCATTGTAGTTTGGAGTATTAATATATGATTTGTGGGATATTCCGCCGTTGCATGCTTCGTTACTGTGAAAGATGCTACAGAGGAATTGATATGGGAAACTATGTTAACGTTAAAAAGGCAGAATGAACATATTAGTGAATGATACTTATGGTGAAGGGCTCGCGTAGAGCACTGATCGGAGGCGCCCTACAACACACGTGGAATCGATCTCCGCGCCCATGGACTACCAAGCCTTCCGTCCATCCGGGATCGGCAAATTGTTACCAGACTTGTCTGGGAGGATAGCAGCATTGGCTCGATACATCGGTAGACCACCGCGAATCATTTTAAAGGCCAGATATGAATGCAATCATCTCCAACGATGCTTAAAGAAGTCGAATGTATGACGCATTCCTCAGGGATTTATCGTCCCCGAGAGCTTTATCCTTTATCGTTTTACTTATATCGATGAGAGAAGTGATGAAGATGTAGCGAATATGCACTTGGTAGTAGTAGATGCTAACGAAATAGATACTGCGCACCGAATTCTGTTTGACATGTGTATGTTTTAACTGTTCCAGTGGTAGAACGGGCTCGAACTTCGCTGCTGTTGTTGATCCAGCTCTTACAGAATCCGCGTCGCAGCTTGATGCATGTATCAAGGAGTTTGGAAAGACGATCGAAAGTCTGCTTATGAAGTACAGAAAGAAGATTATTGGTAGGCATCCCCATCCGAAGGCTAACTTGTTTATGATTTCCTTTTGCATTCGATAAGCGAACTGGGCGTAGGGTTTTCCTCTTTCCTCTATTTAAGCATTTTTTTTTCATTTCATCATCTGACTTCTCGTTGTGATGGCATTAACACCATTGTTCAATGAAGCATGCTTCTAGCTCGACAGCCTTAATTGTTAAGAAATTCTTACTCTGTTGTTGACGAAGTTTTCCACTTTTCATCGCCTATAATTTGCAATCTTCCGATTAAAATTAAATAGGAAGGTTCACTCGGTAAACTTTTTCTTTGATTTTATCATTAGGTTAGGCGTACAAATTTTGTGAATGCCTTCTTTGTTTCCAGATCGTCAGTACGAAATGATTCGTGTTGCCGACGCTGCAATAGATATCTACTGTATGACTGCGACGCTGTCTAGGTGCACCCACTCTTGTAAAAAAAATGTTCCAAGCGCTGCACATGAGAGGGAGATTGCGACGTATTTCTGTAATATTGTGAGTTATTCGTTTCCAAATATGAAACTGTATGATTGTATGTACGTAGGGCGCCTGTAGCGTAGTGGTCGGAGGTGCCCTGCAATAGACATGGGATCGTTCCTCGCGCCTCAGGCTCACCAAGCCGTCCTCCTCTCCGGGGTCGGCAAACTGGTGCCATACTTGTATGGGAGGATAGCAGCACTGGCTCGATACATCGGTAGGCCACCGCGAGTCGTGAAGGCCAGATATGCATTCATTCACCTCTAAGGACGCTTAGTGAAGTCGAATGCATGGCGTATCCTTCAGGGGATTGATCAAAGCCGAAAGTTTTGTCCTTTTTATTTTTATGGTTGTATATAAAGTAAATTGTCATAACTTCTCACCCACTAGTCTTTATCGAATTTTTGTTACTTTAATGATGACTCAAATGGTAGTAGTAACTCGCTGAACCACTTACGAAATTTTTGTCTAGGCTTCTCGTCGGGCACTGAACAACCTCACGCAAGCTGCCGGAGCCAATGAAAATGAGGTGGAGCTAGTTTCTGCAATTGCTGGTGCAGTGTGTAAAAATGGCGGATTACCACAGCAGCACCCAGTCGATGTTTGAATTGACATCCACTTTCTAGTAGACCAATGATCCAACGATTAAATCGATGGGTTCCTAAAAATTTGCCTTCGTTTTTTGTGAAAGGGTAGCACTGCTAGAACGACTTTGAAGCATTGCTCATTTGTATTTCAAGCTTGAATCTAAGCAGCCTCTACTCTTGGTTCGAAAATGGGGTATTTATTTAAATTGTCCATGTGATGTGATTTATCAGCATTACTGTTTACAATGTTTCAACGGTTTCCCCGTAAGACGGACATTGTTCTCACGCTGTACTGAAATCTGGACTACCATTGCTAAATAAAGATTTTTGTATTTAACTGTGTTATCACAAGCGTATTTGCGACGGCGCTGGTTTTTCGGTGACTAGAGCAATTGAGGGGCTTATAACTCGATATAGGTGTAAGAGATTGCTCCGCTACCATGCAAGCACAGAATTGTAGATTTACATCCACTCTGTATCCACTTTTTTAAAATTGAGACTATGATTCTTAACGCAATAGAAGAAGAGAATTTTTGAGGCAAGCCCCTAGAGGTTCCTAAACATCGAAGTCGGAGAGAAGAAGAGATGTGGTTCACAGCATTCAGAATGTCACAGTTGATAGATGGCTTGCATTTTGTTGGCATATAATGTTAGGAAACAATTGTAATTGATTTACAAGATCCAGGAAGTGGAAGCTGTATCGCAGGGTTTCTGTCTGTCTGCAGGACCTTTCTGCCATGGAACCTCGTTTTTCCAGAAGAAAGGAAGCCGCCGCTGGACATTTGCGGAGACTGACCACATTTTGACAAACAGAAGATGGTCCCTACTTGACACATCGGCAATTCCCGTCATTCTGTGCTGGTTCCGATCACCGCCTTCTTCGCGCGGAGATTCGATTCAGCTTTAAGCTGGAAAAAGAATTCATGCCATCGACCACGAGGAAAAAGGCCAGCTGTATACGACGAGAACATCTGAGCGAAGCCCTATCCAAACGTGACTGGTAGATTAGAAACGACCGAGTACTACGAGAGGCTTGTCTGAAAGCAGTGCCGAATATGCCTCAGTTTCTCAAGCAAGAAGATCGGATCGCATGTCCACTACTACTAAGGAGTTGCTTGAAAACAGAAGGAGACTGTGAAGCTTGATCCTACTGCAACACGTTTAACACGGCTAGTAGCAAATGCCAGCTGCTGAAGAGCTTTGCAGGAAGACCTAAATCGGTGCAGGCAAAAGTACTGGAAGCAGCAGAGAAAAGAAGCAGTCTGACAAAACGTCGTCGGGAATTGTGTGACTATAGTGTTCCCCTATCAGCACTGATGAACGAAGATGGAATGAATTAATAACGGAAACGTTCTACAGCAACCTTTTCCGTTCTACAATCACCTTACCAGACCTTAATATCCCTGCTGGTGAAAAACCACCTGGAATTCTTCCGTCGGAGGTTCGAGTTGCGATAGAAAGCATGAAAAGAGGTACAGCTCCAGGACCGGACAGACAGTGTCACCGCCGATTTCCCGAGAGCTGGAGGCAACAATTTACATGTACTTTTCGCAAATCATATGACAGCCTACCTTCAAAAGGAAAAAAATCCCAGACCAGTGGAGGACATCGCGTACGGTCATCCTGCCCAAGAAAGCAGACCGAAAGGATCTTCGTAACTATCGCCCATATGCTTGTTGAGTGTACTCTACAACCTCTTTCACGAAGATTACCCTCTTGCGCATATCAAGGACATCGAATGAGGCGCAACCAGTCGAGCAAGAAGGATTTCGACAAGGATTTTGATGCTTGAACCACAACCAAACTGTGTCCAGGGTCATCGAAGTTTGCCGAGAATACCACCTGCCTCTAGTCCTAACCTTTGTCGACTATGAAAAAAGCGTTTGACGGTGTCGAAACGAATGCAATCCTATCAGCTCTCGTCGACCAAGGAGTGGATCCGTCTTACATAAACGCACTGGCTGACTGTTATCGGAACTACACTACGAAAATACAGCTTTTCCATCGACCTCTTACCATATTCATAGAAAAAAAGGGTTCGACAGGGCGACACAATATCGCCGAAGTTGTTAAGCGCCGCACTGCAGTCGGATAATGAAGTCACTCGATCGGGATGAGAAAGGCATACGTATTGATGGAAAATTCCTATCAAACATTTGTTTTGCCGACGACATCGTCATCTTCTCAAGAAGTCGCAGCGAAGCAGAGACCATGACTAATGAGCCCAACGAAGTGAGAAAAAAGGTCGGACTACGCATAAATCGGAAGGAAACTTAGTTCATGAAAAATCCTGTGGTGCGAAGGCGAAAAAATTGAGCTGGGTGGCTCTCTGATTGCAGATACCACCTCGTACGTATACCTTGGGCGATCAATGAACATGGAAAACAAATGAAGGAGGAACTAGGCAGAAGAAGGAGAGTAGCTTGGGCCGCATTCGCGCTTCTTAAAGAAGCCACCGTCCAAATGAAGGACCCGAAAATCCGCGCCCACCTTTTCGATGCAGTAGTACTCCCAGCGCCCTGTTATGCTGCAGAATCGTGGGCTGATACTTCAACAACGTCAAGAATACTTTGCACTACTCACAGAGTGCTTGAACGATGTCTTCTGAAATATAATTGGCACTCTCAATATCTAGCTGGAATGCGAAAGCTCTGATCTTCGAAATCTGTCACATCTTGGAAATCCAGAAGAACACACATCGATAGCGAAACATAGGTGAGAAAGTCATATAATGAATGGAACAGACGACGAATGGACGAAAAGAAATGTAGAGTGGACTCCACCAGAGTGCAGACGTGGCGGACCATCCAATTATTCAAATATCCAACTAAGTTACAAGATTCATTGGCATTTAGACTCTGCGTGCGTATTTACGCACGGTGTAAATTGAAAACTATAGGTAGCACAATTCTTTATATTCCGATAAGAAAACATGAGCTGTTATTTTATTTCTTCATTTACGAGCAAGCTGACGTTTCGGCGGATTTCTCCTTCTTCTGAACCTGGACTCGTCAAGTTTACCGCAATCTATCAAGCTAAACACCTCCATAAACAAACAGAGGAGGTGCTAAACAAAAATTTCAACCATATTGAACACTGAATGGCTTCTTTGCACACTCACCGTTTTCGATGGGAAGGCTTTCGCTTTGCTTGCGAAAAGTGTGGGATTTCGATTCCCCCATACCTCCACACGTTTTGTATATTGCGTTAGTGATAGAATCAATAGGAAATCTAGTCTATGGAATGAAATGCCCAACTTCGTTTCTTTAGCTACTTCATGGATCAGACTCGTAATAAGGGTATAGTTCAGGGGAAGAGCGTTCGCTTCGCATGCGAGAAGTCCGGGGTTCGATTCCCTATACCTCCACGCGTTTTGCATTGTAGGTTAATCAAGTTCAGAAACGTTCTAGGATAAAGTCGATTGAGTGAATATTCCAAATTTATTCCATATAAGAGTACACATTTAATTTAGAAACCCCAATCGGGAGTATGGCTCAGGGGTAGAGCGCTGGCTTTCATATCTCCACAGCTTTTTCTATATTGCGTTAGTGACAGAATCGGTAGAAAATCTAGTCGATAGAATGAGATGCCGTCTTTGTTCCTTTAACTATTTCGTCTTGGATGATAAAATCCACATCACGGGTATTGGGTGTTAGACCACTCGTGTGTTGTTCACGAGGGATGATTAGTGAGACCCCTCCATGGAGACGTGCATCAAAAAAATCATTCCGAGGTGAGGTGACATATCACCTGAGATAGTGATGCATTCGTGTTCATTTTTGGACTTTTCAAATTTATCCAAAACCCCCTCAAGAGTCTTGCGCGTTGATGTCTTAGATTCCTGCGCTAGGATCCGGTCATTCACTTCAAAATCGTCACCATTGTGCTCTTGTGCGCCATATGTACCTAGGGGAGTAGTTTGTCGAATTTTACCTTTTCCATCTAGATAATCTTTTATGCGTAAATTAAGTATTTCTCGTACGTATTGGTCATCACATGTATTACATAAGATCGAGTCTATTGCACTTCAGCTCATGCAATCCGCGTCCCTCCCGTTAGGTCAGACTACACAATTTTCTGAGCTGCACAAACAATCATAGAGGTAGTTGCGAACTAGCAGATGGAGGAGAGTATTGGGTGGGAGGTCAGTAACTGTCACATAACCACTTCTTCTAATGCACCTTTTTATGGTGTAAATCTTATTTAGGTTTGGAGCATTATTTCGGAAAATGGTCGTACCATTTGGTCTGGCTTATGTGGATTCTTCTTCGTAACCATTGAAAACGGATGAGTGAGGTTCCTCGTTCGAACGGTGCTCCCTCCATTGGATGCGACTTCACTCGACAATGAACACCCACATCACGACAATGACCGGCTTCGGACACCGACTCCGGTCAACGGAAGAAGGTAACAGCTCAATTATGTAGAAGATTAAACGTAATGACACTAGGACGTTCGCAAAACTTGGGCACTAGCACAGATTCAAATCTGCGATTACCCTTTCGGGGATTTTCTGTGTCAATGTGAAAAAATAGCAACTCTTCTAAGGTGCAATTTTTCAATTTGGTACGATTCGAAATGAAGCCTTTAATAGAGTTTAATAATCACCGTGGAATAAAAAAGATCGCCTATTGTTGAAAGATTTCTAGATTCGGATAGTCTTTACGTCAACTGATAAAGTTTCCTATGAGCCGAAATATGGGTATTGGGAAAGTTCAATTACCTCGAGTTGGTTTTAATTGGAAGTGAAATCGGTATAAATCTGCGAAAATGAGCACGTTAAATAAATGAGCTCAGTTTCGTTTACCTTCCAGCATAGAAATCACAAATGTTGCTCTATGAATTTTAAGGAAAATCCTACAAGATCCATCTTAACCGCGTACAAGAGAGATTGCCGTTATCCGATACTTGCTCCGCCGATCTCTTCTTTCCTTTCGGCACGTTCCTTCTCACCCATGTAAATGTCTTCACACCAGTTGACAGCGATCAGCTCTGATCTCAATGGACTTCTTATCGAGAGGGACAATGAACAATTTGGAAACGAGGATAATATAGCGGAGTTTCCCGTACAAGAGACCGAAAAAAGCGAAATGGATAGAGAAAATGAGGCTGTTGTTGATGTTAGTTTGAAATGATTAGATGATCTAGTGGCATGCAGCCTCTTTCTCTTCAATGAAAGCAGGCCTGGTATAAAGGGACAACTAGTAGATAAGTTCATGGGAGTCGAGAGATTTTTTATGAGTTATTTATGGCAGAGGCCTTGGAAACTGACCGTGGAGGTGACCAACAGATATGTTGCTAAGAAAATGTGCAGGAGGAAGAGATATGTGTTGAAGAAATGAAAAAAGGGTCATTTTATTGGTAGATATAGGAGACTCATAGAGGATATATAGTGAACGCGTGAGAAAGATCCTGCTGAATGACTTCAGGGTGGACGTCCGCTTTGCGTAACCATTAAATGCGGGTCTGCTTAGAACGCTCAGACAATTCCAATTGCTCCACACTAGGGTGAAAGTGTCACCATAGCGCTAAACACTAAATTAAGCCGTTGTAAGAAATTTTTGTTTAGACAATATAACTTTAATGATGCTGATATATTTGCAAAACTCCGGACCGCAGGTGTCTACGGTGGGACAGAACGCGCTGTGTCCTTTCCGGGGGAGTAGCGCGCTCACCACCACACCATGCGGGTCCTTCGTTTCGCCCTGTCTCTCAGCTAGTTCTATTGATCTTTTGCCATCAGCAATCACCCGTTTTGCCACCAAAAATATTGTTTAGACAGTAGACTTCTTGCAGTGTGTGCGTAACCGGTAGCAAACTTTTTTATGAACGTACTATATTGTACGCAATAATCGCTAGTTTTATGCGATGGTTGTTGAGTATATATAAAGATCGAAAGTCGTACGTGGAAATAGTAATTGCTTGCAGGCTTGTGTGAATAATAATCTGAGCAATCAGCATCGATCTTGATTGTACTCAAGAATTCCAAGTTGTTATTATTATTATTCCTCTCAACGGTTTACCGCCTCATCGTGGCTGGGAGGTGTTCCTGGGTGTCGGACTGCGATGTACAACTGGGGGATTCGTCCTCCCGGCAGCGCCTCCCAAGCTGAGAAGGAGTCCGGCGTTTCCATCAGGAAGCCTAGCTAAGACTTAACCAATACCAGGATCCGCCATCGTCTTGGTATCAAAGTCGCATGGTGGCAAATCTTCCTCTGATCCACTATCGGACACTCTAAGACGCCAGCTGGTTCGCAACCGCCTATATGACCGTCTGTGTACAACGAAAAACTGCATAATTTGCCCTAACGGTAGAGACGGTGATTTCATGAGTTCGGGTACAATTTATCTGATCTCTTGTAAAGCATGCGGGGACGAATACATTGGCGAAACAGGTAGACCGCTCCGCATGCGCATAAAAGAACGTCGGTAAGTCTAAATTAAAACAAAACACTCCACTAGGCGCGCATAGGACTCAGGAACACAACGGAAAAGTTCAACGATGCTGAGATATTTGCAAAAACTCTGGACCGCAGGTGCCTATGGTGGGAACGAACGCGCTGTTGTCCTTTCCGGGGAGTCAAAAAGATCGATAGAACTAGCTGAGAGAGGCGAAGCGAAGGACCCGCATGGTGTGGTGGTGAACGCGTTACTCCCCGGAAAGGACAATAGCGCGTCCGTTCCCCACCATAAGCACCTGCGGTCCAGTGTTTTGCAAATATCTCAGCTTCGTTGAAGTTATATTTCGCAATATACCCTGCCATCAAAAACAGTAGGCAGTAAGCAAAAAGGTTAAAAAAACAACGGAGAAGATTTTGAAGTTGGAGTCACCATCCTCAAGCGGGAATCGAAGACATTAGCGCGTAAAAACTCTTGAAGCGTTTTGGATAAATTCCAAAAATTCAAAAATGAACCGCAAGGAGGAGTGTCTTGTCATCAAGCGTGACCAAGCGCCATACCTCGGGCTGATCCAATGAACTGACAGAGGCAAGTCCTCGCCCATGTATTACTCTGTGCAGCTACTATCGACCAACTAACTGAAATACTTACAGCGAACAAACGGTGGGTGTTTAAATGAAGCTGTTTCTTACGCAAATGCAAACTTATTTGTTAAGTTTTATCTGCTAGGGTTATGAAAGTGGTTGGCTGAGTAGATCGCACCTCAACTTGACCTTTCCAGGCTCTGAAGAAGGCGAAACCGCCGAAACGTCAGCTATTGTATCCTAATAAATTCTTTAATAACAACCTCGTTTCTGCCTATTGAAGAAAAAGATCGAACTATCAATCAATGCCGAGGTTAACAGAAAGTCGCTCTTAGGGAAAGAATGAGATACGATGATCTCGGCGTTGATAAATCCTTGAGCGATGCCTCATGCATACGACTTCATTAAGCATTGTTGGAGGTAATTGAATGCGTATCCGTCCTTTACAACGACTAGCGGTGGGCTGCCGCTGTACCGAGTCATTGCTGCTATGCTCCCAAACAAGTCCGGTACCAATTTGCCGATTATGGAGGGATGGAAAGCTTGGTGAGCCTGGGGCCCGAGATCGATCCCATGTGTATTACCAGGCGCCTCTGAAAACGGAGCTAAACGCACCTCTTGATTTTTGATACAGCACGAAATTATGGAGCTCAGTAAAATTTCTTCTTATTCATAAAGTCGAGCCGTTTTCCTCCCACATTTCGACTGTTATTGGAGGTGAACAAGGCTGGACGTACGTTATTTTCTGAAAGTAAACAGATAATTTAATAAAGTCTTAACAAATTCTTTGGCACATGTGAATTTTCCAACGTATCGAGTGAATTTTCCAAGCTGTGTCATTCTTTTGTTCAATGTTTGTGGACTCTAAACCTTGAAAATAATTGAATGACTGGACGACGTTCTACTAATACTGTAATCTGTTGGGTCCGAAATTTTTTGTACGAGAAATTCGGCATCAAATTAAGATTCTTAGAAATCGTCGTCCACAACGTGTGTGTACTTATCAAATTGCAAGCTATTTGTCGTTTAAAGAAATCCGCCAGATTCACAGTCTTTCTTGGTGAGCAAACACGAGCTTGTTACTACAGCATTTATTGTTTCACCACGGCTGACGTTTCGGCGATTTCTGCCTTCCTCAGAACCTGAAAAGGTCAAATTGACACGCATTCTACTTAGAGAAATACCTTCGTAACTTCAGCATAGAAAACATAACACATCAATTTTCCATTTCCATAATAAGTTCATTAGAATTGCGAACAATAGACATCAATCAGGTGGCAGCGTGACAGATACCAACAAAACTATGGCATCGCTCATGAGATTAGAGTTTCGACAATCACCCTAAACAGGCACAACGTGTTATTCGTCGTTAGGCAAAAAACACCACAAGACCTCTACCCCTGAGCTGCACTCCCGACGCTGGCTTTGTCATGCAAGATAAAGTAGTTAGAGCAAAGAGTTTGGGTACTTCATTCTATAGACTAGATATTATATCGATTCTGCCACTAACCAAACTCACAAAATGTGTGGAATTATTGGGAATCGAACCCCTCAAACTTACCGCACACGATGCTAGCGTTCAACCCCTGAGATATAACACCTGCGCTGGTTTTGTAATGCAAGATTAAGTCTTGGGATCGATTCCCCATGCTTCCACACATTTTATGAATTGGGTTAGTGACAGAATCGGTATAACACCTAGTGGGATACAATGAAACGCCCAAACTCGTTTCTTCAATTACTTCAAGTTGGATGGTACAGCCAACGACAGGGGTATAGCTCAGTGGTAGAGCGATCGCTTTGCATGCGAGAAGTCTGGGGTTCGA
>JADANN010000330.1:0-63950 GCA_018806985.1 Angiostrongylus vasorum
AGTAATGAAGAAACGAAAACGAATGATGAGTAACTATTTCGAAGTCGAAATGAAGAATGTTGAAAGGCAAGTATTAGTTTGATGCAGCGTCGTCACGTAATGGATAGAAATTGGAGGATAGAAAGCTCAGAACTTTTCTGCCCTTAACACGATTGATTTCCTTCGTCCAAGAAAGTGGGTCAAATACGAATAAATAGGGTTATTCCGTTGATGAAGTGTGGATTAGAGCACATTGCGGCTTAGGTAAGCGCATGAGTTCCTTACTAATCGAAAAAGCACGTTCTTTTCATGTACAAATAAAGGCTGGGTGCGTTTTTTTGTTAGCATTATCCATTCATACTGTGTTAGACTTGATGGCTGTATCGATTGATTCCAGCCATATTTCCAATGATTTCGGTTTCTTCTGCGAAACGTGTAGGAGGAGGAACAGGAGGAACAACTGGTTTAATCTTCTGGAGAAGATCAGAATATAGTTTTGACAAGCGATAACAGCATCCTTTAGGGTATACAAAATACGGACTGCAAATGTTCATATTGCAATGCGAAAAAAACGATCTGAGATCGGTACGTTTGAAAATGAATCCGACCGTTGCAGCAATATCATGCGTATTGAAGCCAATGCGTGCCTTTGTGAACGTGGTAGAATTAGTTTCTAAAAGAGTACGAAATATCTTTCTGCACACTTTCTTGTTTAAAAGGTGTTCCTGGAAGACGGTTGTTGTAGTTCACTTTCGTGGCACCCCTTCACTCATTTTTACAAAATAAAGTTCTTTAGCTCAAAAATTGAGTAACAAGTGAATAAATTAAAGAACCATGTGTTTGTTTTTTGAGAATGGTCTCAAAGTGATCCTTTACTAAAGATGTAGTCCAAACTGTCATCTTTTTTGTGTTTTCAATGTACTCTTAAGCTACGTACAGGCCGTCTTGGTCAACTCTGAGCGTTCACATTACTGAAAAAAAAGGCACTTTATAAGTCGACATTTGTTAGGTCTACAAAAACTCTTATTGAGTACGCGATTTCAATGACTCTGTTTTGATCCAGTTTACAATTAGCTTTTCGTCTAAGCGTGTTCAATAATTGCGCTACAGAGTCCTTAATTCCTCCCAACGGTTTCCCGCCTCACCGTGGCTAGGAAGTGTTCCTGGGTTTCGGGCTGTGATGTACAGCGGAGAAATTCGTCTCCCCAGCAGTGTTTCCCAAGCTGAGAAGGAGTCCAGCGTTTCCATCAGGAAGCCTACCTAAGAGTTAACCAATACCACGGTCCATCATCGTCCTGGTTTCAAAGTCGCATGGTGGCAAAACCCCCCTCTAATCCACAAAGGCTGGCGACTGCCTGTGGTGGTGAAGATCTGCTGCAGTCTTTGGCCAGCCTGACCTCGCAACTCCAGGGAACCACAATGGCTTAGCCAGCAAAACTCCGAAAAAAATGGAAATTATGCTGGGGCCCGCATAACCAGTGAAGACGAGCCATCCAACTATCCATGCAGGTGTTCATTAATTTAGCACAAAATGAGTTCCCTATACTTTTGAATTAGTTCAGCTGCTAACTCCCAGACAAATCTGGTACCAATTTGCCGAACCCGGAGGATGAAGGACTTGTTGGGCCATGGGCGAGCGGATCGACTCCACGTGTGTGTCGTAGTGGCGCCTCCAACCACTGCGCTACATGCGACGTTATTAAATCGTTATGCAAAATTATTAACTGAACCATATTGTGCAGTGACGTTACGTTGAGGTAATACACGATTCTGCTTTATTGGTGATAAAGAGTTATCGATTAGAACTGCTATTCTGAAGTTTGTGCTAGTATCGACTGATTTTCGCCATATTTGCGACTGTTTGGCTCTGTATTTAGCATTTCCTTTCCATTCCTAAGTCCATTTTTCTTTTGTGCTCGTATTTCATGCATAATAATAGTCCCGGCAATGACTACTGTGTCGAAGTTTTTTATTGCATTTATGGCAAACAATAACCGTTCCAAATAACGCATTTCCATATCGTTGTCCGCCCACTGATCGTTCTGGGAGTGAGATTTCCATTGACAAAACACTGGATGAAGGACAGCCGAGTGAGGAAGTAGGGTTTCGAAAAGGATTTAGTACGATGGACCACATCCACACGATAACAAGACTCATTGAAGTACCGCGAGAGTAAAAAAGACCGCATTGTCTCACTTTCATCGATTTAAGGAAGGCCTTTGATTCAACTGAGAAGCAGTCATGGAAGCCGTTGATGGTGAAGGAGTCCCTACTCAGTACATAAAGATTCCTCGTGAGTTGTACGAAAATTCCACAACCAAGATATCACTATTCTACAACGATATTAACATTGACCTCAAAAGAGGGGTTAGACAGGGCGATACCACCATACCAAAATTATTTGCCGCCACCTACCAGAACGTCACGCGAACATTGGAATGGGATAATATGGGAGTAGAAATCGATGGTCGGCAGTTACATCATCATCGGTTTGCTGATGACGTCATCCTTGTAACATAGCTAAGCGATACGAATGATTCCCGACTTTGATAAAGCCTGTGGAAGGATTGGTCTTCGAGTAAATCTTACAAAAACGATGTTCATGAAGAACGGATTGGTTTCGTATGCCCCATTCACGCTCAACGGAACGAATATCTCCGAATGCTCCAGTTATCTCTATTTAAGTCGAGAAATCAATATGGTGAACGACCTAGCTCTAGAGCTGAGCAGAAGGAAACGAGCGGCT
Organism: Angiostrongylus vasorum; assembly: GCA_018806985.1. Taxonomy (NCBI): domain Eukaryota; kingdom Metazoa; phylum Nematoda; class Chromadorea; order Rhabditida; family Metastrongylidae; genus Angiostrongylus; species Angiostrongylus vasorum. The sequence goes on from JADANN010000330.1 coordinate 2,726, forward strand.
TGGGGAGCTTTCAAGAACATCGGGGATGCAGTGAAGAGAACAAAGAACACCCGACTTCGTGCCCACCTTTTCGACTCAACGGTACTTCCTGCCCTAACGCATGCGTCAGAAAGTTGGTCGTTGCGTAAGCAGGATGAAAGATCATCACTCAGCGTTATGGAACGCGCAGTCGAAAGGACGATGCTAGGAGTATCCCGTTGCACACAAGTAAGGGATGGGATCCGAAGCTCCGACCTGCGTCAACGATCAAAAATCAAAGCTGCCGTTCTGTGCGTCAAACAGTCGAAGATAAGGTAGGCGGGACACGTAATGGGTATGAATGACAACCGATGGACAAGAGCCGTTAGTGATTGGATTCCCTCGGGATGTTAAACGCACTGCAGGAAGTTCACCGACCCGATGGTCAGAGTTCTTCACGAAAAGCCTAAAAGAAAGGTACGATGCTCAACGAGTCCCTAGAGCGAGCAGAACCCACTGGGCTACTCTTGCACACGACAGGGAAAAATGGAAGATTTGCTGGCGCACGCTCGAGTCACTCGACGATCAACGGGACTACAGGTGACAGGTGACAGGTGTGTAAGCTCAACATATAAACATCTATCAAGAACGTTCTCTCGTAATTCAACAAATTTTTAAAAAATATATTTATAATAGCTTTGACAATGAACCTCCTCATCGTACAACTAACTACATTGCTCAAGTGAGTAGCTCCCAAACCAGCAATGGTATGAAATAAATGAGAAGTGAAATGGTTGGAAGAATATGATAAGACAGTACGACTCATCATCAGTCCTGATTTTCAATGAAGACTTTTCAAGACCATGATAATAACCCGGTCACTAATGTAAGAGAAAGCACAGCAGCAGTTCTAATTCATAGATCCAAACCACTACTATGTCAAAGGAAATTTACATAATCTAATCTTCTCAAACCGCTTTTTTCAACTTTAGGTCCTTAGATGGGGGTTTTGCCACCATGCGACTTTGATACCAGGACGGTGATGGACCCTGGTATTGGTTAACTCTTAGGTAGGCTTCCTGATGGAAACGCCGGACTCCTTCTTAGCTTGGGAAACCTTGCCGGGGAGACGAATTTCTCCGCTGTACATCGCAGCCCGAAACCCAGGAACACCTCCTAGCCACGGTGAGGCGGGAAACCTATGGGAGGAATTAAGGACTCTGTAGTACAATTATTGAACACGCTTAGACGAAAAGCTAATTGTAATCTGGATCAAAACAGAGTCATTGAAATCGCGTACTCAATAAGAGTTTTTTGTAGACCTAACAAATGTCGACTTATATAGTGCCTTGTTTTCAGTAATGTGAACGCTCAGAGTTGACCAAGACGGCCTGTACGTAGCTTAAGAGTACATTGAAAACACAAAAAGATGACAGTTTGGACTACATTTTTAGTAAAGGATCACTTTGAGAAATCGATGAAAGTGAGACAATGCGGTCTTTTGTGCTCTCGCGGTATTTCAATGAGTCTTGTTATCGTGTGGATATGGTCCATCGTACTAAATTCTTTTCGAAACCCTACTTCCTCACTCGGCTGTCCTTCATCCAGTGTTTTGTCAATGGAAATCTCACTCCCAGAACGATCAGTGGGCGGACAACGATATGGAAATGCGTTATTTGGAACGGTTATTGTTTGCCATAAATGCAATAAAAACTTCGACACAGTAGTCATTGCCGGGACTATTATTATGCATGAAATACGAGCAAAAAAGAAAAGTGGACTTAGGCATGGAAAGGAAATGCTAAATACAGAGCCAAACAGTCGCAAATATGGCGAAAATCAGTCGATACTAGCACAAACTTCAGAATAGCAGTTCTAATCGATAACTCTTTATCACCAATAAAGCAGAATCCTGTATTACCTCAACGTAACGTCACTGCACAATATGGTTCAGTTAATAATTTTTGCATAACGATTTAATAAGGTCGCATGTAGCGCAGTGGTTGGAGGTGCCACTACGACACATACGTGCAGTCGATCCGCGCGCCCATGGCCCAACAAGTTCTTCATCCTCCGGGTTCGGCAAATTATTACCAGATTTGTCTGGGAGTATAGCAGCGCTGGTTCGACACATCGGTAGGCTACCGCAATTCATTGTAAAGGTCAGATATGCATCCAATCACCTCCACAGATAATTAAGTCGAATGCACGGCGCATCCCTCAGGGCTTGATCAACGCCGAGAGCTTTGTCCTTTATCCCTTAACGATTTAATGTGTTTTTGTGTCAGCCTCTTTTTTTTGCAAAAGAAATCGACAATATTATAATTGCAACGAAGAAAATCGTTAGATTTCCGAACTTTCAAAGTTATTCGATGGTGATGCTTTGTATATCAACATAATAGACTTCTTTAAATCTTCATAACGTTGACATCGGAAGCCTAGTCAAGTTAGAGATTTCCAGAAAACCACCAAATTAAATCCGCCTGCTCATTTTATTTGTTAAATTACTATCTATTTAGCAAACACGAGGTGTCATTTTATTTCTTTATTTACGTACAAGCTGACGTTTCGGCGGATTTCGTCTTCCTTCAGATTGCAGTCAACTTGACCTTTCCAGGCTCTGAGGAAGGCGAAATCCGCCGAAACGTCAGCTTGTACGTAAATAAAGAAGCAAAATAACACCTCGCGTTTGCTAAACAGAAGTAGAAAGGATTATTCAATCAATGCCGAGGTTAATAGAAAGTCGGACTTGGAAATTACTATCCACTTAAAGGTAGCCCAAGAATATCAGGCTTAGGTTCTCGTCGAAACCACTGCTCACCATGTGAATCGGAACGCCTTAAAGCTTCCCCATTCGAAGATATTGATGTGTTATTGGATTTTTGACGATTTGATTAATTTATGGCAAAAAAACCAACTGCAGTACAAAGCACAGAGGACCATTCATTCCTCCCGAAAATCTAACGCCAACCGAAAACGATGCATCAAAAAATCCCATTCCTTCAGGTCTGTTGAGATGACATTTTGCGAGGATTATTAAGAAATTACATACAATAAATAGGCACTCTACGTCGTCGTACTCGGTTACGGTTAACCACATTGAGATATTGAAGCAAAGTAACAGTTCTTCTCTCCTTAACCAATTAAGGGTTTATGAGAAATCAGATAAGCAGAGTATTCAAATTTTCCTTAAGAAGACTAAGAACGTTTTCATTTATATGGAAAGAGAAACAGAAAAGACACTTTCAGATGACAAATGCAGCAACAACTAAGCTTGGATGTGCATTTTACACATGCAATCCTAGCAATGTGTCGTTTGCTTGCCAATATGGCAAACCGTAAGTCGACATTCAAAAAACAGACTAGTTTCATGACACAGCTTGAGTCCTGTGTAACCTAGGCATGTCAATGTTGGTACCCCACTCTACAAGAATACCACATCGTGCGATGGTTGCGGTAGTAAGATTGATAGCAGGTGCATCTGGGGAGCGTTCTGCAACAACAGCGTTGCTTGAATTCTATTTTGTTCATAAAAAAATTCTAACAAGCAATCTATGTGCACCCCAAGTTATTTATAAAAGTCAGGAAACAGAATTCACAAAAACACTCTTCTTAAGAAAAGCAGAATATCACTGTAAAAGAAACAACACAAGTACACGTCGATGAACAAGAAGTAGTGTATGCAATGAAATCGGTTTTCTATAACGGAGAGAATACCATAGATATTCATATTTTTAGTTTGTCTCTTTGCAATACAACCATGAAGTCGTTACAACTGTGAAACTTGTGCTCTGCTGATTTGCCAGCGATCGATGTTAGACAAGCTGCTTTCCCCTAAGGGTGCATCTATAGTCAGCGTTAACTGTTGCACGGTGCGCCTAAACACAGAAGTTCTTACAATTCGGTGAATGGAACTGCATCGATTTTCTAGATGAGTGAGCTGACACGAAGTTGGGAGGTTGGTATCAAACTTTTAAGGTAATTCATTAGAATAGGCGATTGTAAAGCTAGCTCGGCTGTTCATACTCTAGTGCATTCACAACGAGGTGCTAACGATGGCCGGTTCGTTATAAGGTGAAAACAGATCGCTCGGTTGCTACTGGTTTTTGAAGTTTGGCCAGAAAAAGCGGTGACCGCTCAGATCCCTCGGGAACAGCGTTGCTATTACCAACGCAATCTTCATCGTCTCAAAAAGATATCGCATTACCTGCTGTTCTCGTTTTGCTTACAGATATAATTAGCGCGCTTGAATATCACAGCCATGAATGGTCCTTCTCCCCCCAACCCCCCTCCCCCCCCCCACTTTTTTTTTAGCCTAACGGCATTATTCCCTTTTTCTAAACAATTAGTCCCTAATATAATAGCACCCATCCAGCTAAATGTTTGCACATTAAGAGATTTGCCAAAATGTATAGCATTTAGAAACTTAAGTGTTCACAAGTTTTCTGTCTTCGCAAAACAAATGGATGGGATTGCAAACGCATCAGCAAGCGAACATTTTGAAAATAAATCAGCAATCATCTAGAACTCATCAATATACTGAGCATTACAAGTGCTTAGCCTCTACAACTTACTGACGAGAAAAAACGATACATCTGGGACGTCGAAGTTATTCCTCATAGAAACTTAAAAGTATATTGTTCCCATCCAAAAAGAATAAACAAGACGCAAACCAGTTATTAGCCGTTCCTTAATATAGACTTTTCTACCAAAACTAGAAAGAAGAAGAAGAAGAAGAAGGAGAGAAAATCGAAAGTGGCGTCTAGAACACCTGAGACATAAGAAGCACTTGCGTTCTTACAAACCAGGGCTTACTGTTCATTCGTTTTCTACTGACCCTTAAACAAACAATCATCAACTACATTTGGTGTGTATTAACGTTGTGCCTAGTAACCTGTATTGAAGAAGCAGCAAGTGCATTCTCTCTGACAGAATATGAAGAATGAGTGACATGGTGATAATATTTTAAGCTGGCGACGATCTCCTTTCTTTACGTCGCCGATATTCTCTTCGAGTAGTAACCAAATTGCGTAGTGAAATAGTTGTACAGCTCATCGACATATGTTTGGTATTCAGTGAGGATTCGCCGGATGTTCAGTATACTTACGAACGATCGCCTCTTCCTCTAGAGATCGAAGACCTCCCTCATATTAATGAACGTGAGAGTACCACTTCTACGTAAAGTGTTAAAAAAGGCGTAAATGAAACATCGGTGTGTGTGCAGTGATCTATCTCTGCTCCTGTAGGACTACATTTATTAGTTTAACATGCCGCGAATACAAACCTGCCTTTCAGTAATGCTGTGACCGCTCAGCTGCAGTAAGTTCGCTGGCGGCGTGAATGGCCCGACGGCGTGTGTACTACGTGTACTAATGTATAAAGCCATGGCAAAGACCAAAATGTAAAGCATTCCGTACTTCAGCGATTTTGCGAACCAAATAATGTCGACTATTTCAGCCGCTCTTTAAGCGAATATGAACTGCATAAAGAACTTTTACTCAGACATGCTTCTACACCTTCTCTAAGAACATTTAACATGTTCTATCAAAAGCATCTAAGAACTTGCTGATGCTTCTCTCACGAATCTGCCCTTTTGAGAAGTTATTAGCCAGTTGGTAGCGAATTTTAAAAAAACGGCCTTATGCTTTATTCAGAAGCCGCTAGATTCTAGACATATATGTTCCCTACATACGGAGATTCATGCATACATGAGTGGGTGTGTTCATTTATATGGTCTTATTTTATGAAGAACTCGTCCAAACGGCTACATTCAATCCATCAAAAAGTATATAGGATGTGGTTAAGTGTTGAAACCAAGATAAGCGCTTCGTCTATTCTGGAAGAACCCAACAATCTACCACCAGGTGCCAGTTGCCAAAGATGGCACATAGACGCACAAAGGGTGCTAAAATCTCAGGAGCACTCAAAGGTTGTGTAAATCTCAAGAAACGGCGCGTACTTGCAGTGAAAACATACCGGCATTGGAGTCATAAGAACTCGATGATGTCACTCATGAAAATCAAGTACGACGTCAAAAGACTGATTGAAACGTTACCCTATGGCTTTTTGACGCTGACTACAGTACAAGAAAGGAGGAAATTCTGGAACAGCTTAAAAGCGGAAAACAGTCGTTTGTGTTGCTAATCAGTAAAGTGACGATGAATACCGACTTCATTCTCATTTGCAATGTTCAGCGATTTATTTACAGCCTATTAATTTTTTTTTGGCGGGGTACTGTGACTACAACTACAATGTTGCTGATATATTTGCAAAACTCCAGATGGCAGGCGTCCGCGGTGGGGATCGAACACGGCATTAGCATTTGCGAAGGCGAACGCGTTCATCACCACCCCACGCTGGTCTTTTGTTTCGCCTAACCTCCTAGGTAGTTCTAGTTTTTTTAAAGTTAACATTGTGATTTCGGCAAGATCCTCAGCATAACTGGGTTTATCGCCGATTTGGGCTCCCTAGATCCATCCCATTGACGGTGGCACTGATCGGTAGAAAACTAGCTGATAGATAGGCGAAACGAAGGACTCGCGTGGATTGGTGATGAACGCGTTAGCTCCCGGAAAGGGTAATAGAGCGTTCGCTCCCCAGCGCAGATACTTGCAGTCCGGAGTTTTGCAAATATCTCAACATAACTGTGGCTGTATCACACATAAAGCTCTGCCGTGGAAATAGCACTAAAGAAAAAAGTTAATAGAGTCGATTCACTCAATTGTTAGAAAGCAGAGCAGCAGAAGATGAACTCTCTAAACTAAGAAGGAAGAGTGGTAGCAGCTGAATTCTTGAAGACAAAAAAAGCGTTATGATAGAAGGTGAACATTTGGAAACAAAAGCGAAACCGATAAACGGTGAATATCCGAAGATAAGAAATCGGGGTGTTTGATTCTAAGCACCGACAACTTTCCTAAAGCTTGCCTCCCGAAGAATAATCAGGGAAGTGAAGGAACCAATTTCTCTTTAAATTTAATGGAAGCAAAAACGAGAAAGGTGCGCAACATAATAGACGTTGGGAAACTTCACCACTGGAATTCAGTTCACCAGGGAAAAATAAAAACCGCCAAATTTCATAATGAACAAACAGTTGCAAATAATTCAGCAACCACAAGAACTTATTGATTGTAGCCCCTGAAAATAAGAATAGAACGCTTAGAAATAGAGGTACTTGATGAGAAAAAAGAAAACCACCGTGTTCTGTACCCACAGAGGGACACCAGAAACTTTCACCGGTAATTAGTATGAATAATAGATGAAACTGAAGGAACAAAGCACAACAGAACAACGTTATTGAAGAGTCGCAATCATGCTGATATTTGCAAAACCCATGTTTCGAGCCAGATTCGAACCAAATTTGGACACTTAAAGTTCAAATTCGACAAAATACTCTTCTAGATATCCAAAGCGCAGAAAAGCACAATGGTGATGATTTTGAAGTGAATGCCTGAATTTTGGATTCCCGCACAGGAATCAAAAATATCAACGCACTTGAGGCGTTTTGGATAAATTTCAAAGGTGAGCCGGGAAGGCGGTCCTAGAAACAACTGTTCTGAAGAGTTGTTAACAGAAGTTCGTTTAAGTATCTTGCAATTCTCTTCCTTTTCATGTTTTCTTTTCACACAGGATGTCGCAAGGTTTGAAATGTCCTTCTGTCGGAATACTGAAGACAGCTGTTAAACACCATAACAAAAAACTGAACACTGCTGCACCCAAAAAACACAATTTTCCCATTAATCCAATGTTTTTCCTTGGTATTAGGAGACCATCATAACAAAGCGTGTGGCGCAGTGGTTGGAGGCGCCCTGCAACACACACGTGGAATCGATCCCTGCCCCATAGCCCATCAAGCTTCCATCCCTCCGAGCTCGGCAGATTGGTGCGAGACTTGTCTGCGAGGATAGCAGCACTGGATCGATACATCGATAGGCCATCGCGAGTCATTGTAAAGACCAGATATGCATTCATTAACTTCCAAACGATGCTTAATGAAGTCGAATGCATGGCGCATCCCTCAGGGGATTGATCAACGCCGAGAGCTTTATCCTTTATCCTATAACAGATGTTTTGATATGCTATTGGAGTGTAAGCCATTTTTCACTAATAAAAATATAATCATTACGCTGTCTGCCTTGCTTGCTACTCACTAATGAGGGTTGAGTGTTATACGTTATTCCTCCAATGATGTTTGTCTCTTCCTGCTAGGAGGAATGATGAACAGCTAATTGCAAAAGTAATTGCTTCCGTTTCAATGTTGAAGTAGTTGTGTGGTCTCACGAACACACAGAAACTGCGTTGCTTCTTTGTCTTTTTTTCATGCAACCGTGTTTGTATAAACACTTTTTACATCCATTATGATGCTGAGATATTTGCAAAACGCACAAGAAAAACCATGATTGCTGGTGGCACCATAAGGTAGAAAACTCACTGCGAGAACGGCAGAGCGAGGGCACCAATGGTGCAGTAACACTTGATCCTCCGGAAAAGGTAAACTCAGGTTCAAATCTGGGCTAGGGGCCAAAGTTTAGCAAATATCTCAGCATCATAGTGGTTGTACTCTAAAAAATACCCTGCTTTGAAAAAAATAAGAATATGTAGTAAATAGAAAGTGAACTTTCCACACCGTTGGTAACCGCTGCGCGATATCAACGCCAATATGAAAACAACGAAGAATGTCGCATATTTTGGGCGCAATGGCTGATCGCTGGTGAAGGGTGCCATTTAATAGAGACAATTTTTGAGGCATCAAAAAAAAGTTCTCCTGAAGAATTGCCTTTGGTTGACGAGAGCGAAAAAGAATATTTCTTTCTTCATTGAGAATCGATTCTACTTCCTCAAATGCACGGTGATCGAAAAATTGCATAAAGGTTTCGGGACACGTATTTCGGAGAAAAGTTGAGTTCTTTCCAAGTTTCGCCATTGTCGTTTGCAGCCGTCATAAAGCCATGCATTTTGTGTCTGGAAGTGCAGTTACGGCATCATTCAGGTGGCACATCCTCGTCGTCTTCGTTTTATTCTACCGAATTTCTTTATCCATTAACTTTCCAGATCGGCATATTTGTTGAGGTTCATCCTTGTATGGAATTCATGAATTTCCATTGCTCGAATTCACACAATTCTTCCCGTGACTGATTTTTTCTCAAAAGGGTTCTGGAAGTCATCGCTGTTCTTTTTTAGAGTGAAGGCTCTAAAAAAACAAGCAAAAAAAAATCATGAAAGCCTGAAACAAGAGGCCTATTTTGAAAGAAATGAGATTTAGTTGTTATAGCGCTGTTTTTCTTGTAGCGTAACTCCTTGTCTAATAAAAATGGGTAACTACATCAACAACAATTTGTGGCTGAGAGCGCTGAAGTTTATGTTACTCTACTGCTACTATGTATGAATAGTTCGTTCTCTTGACTCCACAGTTAGTAGTTCAACACATTGATGACGTGCGGTATTTAGCGCCGCGTCTTGGAACGGGAACATTTTTGGTTCGTTTAAGAAAATTCACAAAACACAGAATTCCACAGGTGGACTTTGAACCCTCGATTGCCCTTTCCGAGGGCTTACGAGCTATCCGCCATACCAACAGGGTCCCTTGTTCTACTGTTCTGTCAGCCAGTTTTTTTACTCCAACTATAGTTGCAGAAATCACCGTTCAATGGTGATTTCGACTGCAGCTTCAGCTTAACTTAGTTCAAGGCCGATTTGTGCTTCCCTTTGACAGGTGATTGTTAAAGGCATCGTTAGGGTAAAAAAAACTGGTTGAGGGAAAGGTAAAGGAAGAGCCTCAGTGTTGCAGTGGGCAACAGCTGAGCCGGCAGAAAGGGTAACCACGGGTTTAAATATGGCCTGGGTGTGAGTTTTGCAAATATCTCAGCATCAATGTCAACTTCTTATTTACTGCCTAATAGAAAATTTCATGGAATGGTATTGTGTGCGATACAATCACAATGATGCTGAGATATTAGAGACTACAACCTCAGGATTCATTGCCAAATTAGGCTCCGCAGAACAATCCCGTTGACGGGTGATTGCTGACGGCACTGATCAGTAGAACTAGCTAAGGGACAGACGAAACAAAGAACCCGCTTGGTGTAGTGGTGAAGGCGTTAGCCCCCGGAAAGGGTAATGGCGCGTTCGTTCCCCATCGCAGGCACCTGCGGCCCGGAGTTTTGTAAATATCTCAGCATCATTATGGTTGTATTTCACATAATACCTTGCCGTGAAGAAATAATGGGCAGTAATTTACAAATTGGTAGTAATTAGTTTTTTTGGTTGCTTCACTTCCTATCTGATCTTGTTTTTTAATTCTTTGCAAGTATACCTAGAAAATAACTTTTGATTCTGCTTCGTATAGGAATAGAGTAAATCAGATCGCACGTGCAAAATAATTTCACCATAATAAACCCAGAATTATAACGTCGACCGCGGAGGAAATCTAACCATGTGAAGATAAAGAAGGATAAGTACTCGTGAACTAATCGTAAAACGTTACGAACACAGACACAGTTGAGGGCGTACGTCGTTACATTTGTCAAGATGAAGAAATGGTTGGGAGTTCCAACGATTGTAAGTCCCAGTAAATATGTAGGAGCAACCTTGTGTTCATTCAACTAAGAAATCGAAGGAAATCGTTAAACATTATTACTAACTTGCATTGGACTTCAAAGAGCCATGGTGCGAATGTAAACAGATCAAAGTGGATGGTTCACTGACAACAGCAATCACTTCGTACGTCTGCGTTGAAGGTTCAACGAACGTCAGAAACAACATGAAGCAGGAATTAGACAAAAGGACGATAGTAGCGTGGGCCCCCATTCGGGCCTTTCAGAGGAGCCACCATCAAGTAACAAACTCCACGGTCACCTTTCTGATTCCACAGTCATCCAAAGCCTTTGTTATGCAGTAGAGCAGCTTCAGCAGTGTCTTTTTAGATATAGCCGGTACACATAACATTTAGCCTGGTTGCGCAGCTCTGGTCCACGAAATCACCTCATCTTCAAGATATAGGAGAATACACATGGACAGAGAAAAAGGGATGGGCTGGTCGTACAATGATCTAACGAACAGACGACAGATGAAGGAAAAGAACTGTAGACTGAGCTTGATGAGGATGCAAACTTCTTCTGGAACGACGACCTACGTGCTGGCCGGACGTGTTCTTAACAATAATCAATCACCTGTACTCGCACCTGCCGATGTTTAACAGGTCACGGTATGGGATTCCCATTTACAACCGTGCTCGAATCAAACCACCACCATGGGCGACGATTGCTAACCAAGGAAAGGAATCGAAAATGTTCCGTTTTCTGCACTACGTGTAGAGACAAGCCATCCTAGGAACCAAGTAAGTAAGTATTGCATGGATGTTCGCTACTATATTGATTTCTTTCAGGAAATTTTTTTTGCTTACATGCTTAAGAATCTATCAGCACACGCGACACCACAAAACTAAGCTTTCCCATCACGCGACATACGACGAAACAGCCTTCCTTTCCAACAAAACTTCTGTAAAACATAGATGTATTGCGAAGTATAGAACGTAGACCTCTCTGTTGGCCAACAAACATGTGAAAATGTAAGTGTTTGGATTGATTACATGGTTCCTGACCACCACAGCTTCAAGTACTTTCAATGTGCAACAATTATTTGAGCAATATTAAATAGAATCCAACTGCATATAAAACCAAACGGAAAATGCTCGTTTTCGATGAAGTAACCGTTTGAGATTCCTGGGTAGTGTACAACACCATGAGAGGGAAAAAAAAAGGATCCATTTATTTTTTTGTAGGAAAATGGACAGCAAAGGCGAAAACAAGAGATATAAACTTACGGACACAGGAAAGACATCAAATAATTGAATGGAAAAAACATGATACATTCTTGAAAAAGCAAAACAAATCACAAATATATAGAAGTCACTCTAAGTAAAGTTCATAGATACAAAAACAGACGGATAGCACTTTTTGGCGCTGATCAATAGCTGAGAGATGTGCCGTGCCTTCGAATTCATTAAGCATTGTTAAAGCTGACTGGATGTATATTTCGCCATTACAAAACCTATCGGTGGCTTAACGATGCATCACGCCACTGCAGTTGTCTTTGCTTACCTTCCAAGACAAAACTGATAAAAAATCCGCTAACCCCCATTGACATAAGCTTGGTGACCACATAGCGCAGGATCAAGCCATAGACCACATGTCTGCCGCAGAGCACTTCTAACTACTGCGCTGCAAGAGCTCAATGATATAAATCACCTGTATCACCTGTAGTCCTGTTGGTCGTCGAGTGACTCGAGAGGGCGCTAGTGAATCTTCCATTTTTTCCCCTGTCGCGTGGCCCCGTGGGTTCTGTTCGCTGTAGGTATTCGTCGATCATCATTTCTTTCTTCTAGGCTCTACGTGAAGAACTCTGACCATTCGGTCGGTGGTCTTCCTGCAGTTTGTTTGACATCCCGTGGAATTGAGTCACTAACGGATCTTGTCCATCGGTTGTAATTCATACGCATTACGTGTCCGGCCCACCTTATCTTCGACTGTTTGGCGTACAGAACGGCATCTTTGATTTTTGATCGTTGACGCAGGTCAGAACTTCGTATTCCATCACTTACTTGTGTGAAACGGGATACTCCTAGCATCGTCCTTTCGACTGCGCGTTCCATAACGCTGAGTGACCTCTCATCCTCCTTACGCAGCGACCAGGTTTCTGACGCATGCGTTAGGGTAGGAAGTACCGTTGAGTCGAAAAGGTGGGCATGGAGACGGGTGTTCTTTGTCCTCTTCACTAAATCCTCGATGCTGTTGAAAGCTCCTCAGGCCGCTCGTTCCCTTCTGCTCAGCTCTGGAGCTAAGTTATTCATCATATTAATTTCCCGGCGTAGAAAGACATTACTGGAGCACTCGGAGATATTTGTTCCGTTGAGCGTGAATGGGGGGATACGGAACCAATCCTCATGAACATCGTTCTCGTGAGATTTAGTCGAAGACAAATCTTTCCACAGGCTTTATCAAAGTCGGCAAGCATACGTTCCGTTTGGCTAATGTTTGGTGTTATAAGGACGATATCATCAGCAAAGCGAAGATGATGTAACAGCCGACCATCGATTCAACATTCGAACGACCATTAAGGCTATTTTTGCATTAGTCCTAATATTACTGCTTATCAAGATTGACCCATCAACTATTCTCGTCCAAAAAAAAGAAATTATTTACACGTATGGTAGGAGTCAAAATAGAGTTGATAATACACCAAGAAAATCTAGGGTCACCGTACTTGGGGGGCATGACCATACCTGAGAGCGCGCGCTCACTACTAGAGTTGGGGCCAAGTTTTTCACCATCACAACCCATTTCTAAAGCAACCGTGCGTAGGATCGCATGCTGTTTGTACGAGCCTCAAGATCGACTCCGCTATCAGGCCAAAAAGGAGAAATCGAGCAAAAAATGAAAAATCAGGAGGTTGCGAGATTAACATCATCTCCTTTCCCTAGAGCGTTCTTTAGGCAGCAGGACCCTAACGTTGAAATCGATGCAAAATTCCGCACGTTTTCGGACGGTGTTCTCAAAACCCTTAATTCCTATCGCAGTAGAAAATTCATCTCTTACCTCACAGCCTCACAAAAATGTGGTATGCGAGAAATTAGAGAATTAGTAAATTCAAGGATCATTAGGATATCACTTAGCGATAAAGGGGAGAGCTCGTAGTTATTCCTCGCCAGTTAGATGTTGAGATAACGGAGGAACATCTTAGTGATGCTACCCTCTATCGCCCATCCTCTGAAAAGGAATACAAAAGTCAATACCGAAAACTAAATAATCAGTGGGTCATTGTGGCTAGGGCTGCAGGCATAAAACCATCGGTTATTTCGCACTTTAAAGTAGTAGACCAACATGTCCCGTATTATACTTACTTATTAAAAGGCATAAGTTGGTATCAGCTGATGATCTTGCGTCAACCAACTCAACATCCTTCAAGGTTAGACCCATCATCAGTTGTGTGGAAAGGCCAACGGATAGAATAACCTGGTTTTTAAGCCTAATACTTTCCCAGTTGCTCAAACATATTCCAGCCCACCTCACAAACACCTAAATGTTCCTAGAACGTCTACGTAACGCGTCTCCTAATAACGAGTGCGTAATGGAGTCCTTCGACGTTTCCGCGCTGTACACCAACGTATCGAATGACTCCACAATGCAAGCCATCCACGAACTTCTTGTTGAACATGAAGGAGGAATACATATGCATGGCTTGCCTATTCAGCAGCTCATGGCTCGCTTAAAGGGGTGCTTAAACTGCTCGATTTTCAGATGGTCTGGGAATTATTACGCACACATTAGAGGGCTGGCAATGGGACAGCGACTGGCTCCAAGTCTTGCCATTGCATTTATATCTAAAACAGAAGTCCCGGTTATTGATCTCCGGCCGGTACTCTGCTGTAGATATAGAGATGACTGTTTTGTCATCTTCTCCACTCAGGAGCAGATGGACAAATGCTTTGAATTATTGAATGGGCAGTCTGAGTACATCAACTTTACCCGTGAGAAACCAAAAGAAGATTGGCTTCCATTTCTTAACGTTCAAATCAACTTATCGGATAACGGTTACATGACAAAATGGTACCGAAAACCAAGCAACTAGAACATCATCGTTCATTTCCTCTCCTCCCACCCTTTACACACAAAGAGGGCGCTTGTAAGAAACATGTTTCGAACAGCCACCTCTGTGTGCACAACAAGGGAACTAAAGGAAGAATCGCGCGACTTGGCTCGGCAAATAGCCATCTCCAATGGCTATGAAGTAGTAACCCCACGACATAAGTCTAGAAGGACAGCGACGCCCCCAAAACGAATAACGTGGCCAAGACAAAACCCCGTTTATGTTGCCCTTCATTAGCGATGAAGTAAGTGTAGCTATAAAACGATGCTTAAAAAGGGCAGGTCTAGAGGAATCGGTAGCGATAGTTGAAATACCACCGGTTACTCTACGTCGTCAGTTAGTTCGTAACCGCCTGTATGACCGTCTATGTGAAACAGCACGCATGAGTTTAGGTACGATATACCTGATCTCTTGTGGTACTTGCGCAAACGAGTATATTGGCGAAACGGGCAGACCTTTAAGTATCTGCATAAAAAGAACACATAGATGGCAAACGAAAATCAAAACAAGGCACGCCACTAGGCACGCATAGGATGCAAAAACATAGCGGAGACGATTTTGATATTAAAGTCGCTAGATGAGAATGAGGATGCTGGCGAGAGCAGTCGTCTGCCAGCTGACCATAGGATTTTGAGAGGATTTGGAGAGGTAGCCGACGGATGTTTTCGGTAATGATGCTGGACCTGTGCCAAATACCGCCTTCTCCGGAAGCATATAAATAGCTTCGTGAATTGTTATCCGGGTTCGCGCCTGGCAGGGCTCGTTCGCCTTCTAGACCTGTACCGTATTGATCTCGTGTGTCACCAATGTATATTATCGCAGTTGTTAAGTCATACTGCACATAGTCATTACTGTACATTGGACTCATCATATCATTATTGAATGACAGTTGCGAATTGTACGTTAACTTCGCATCATCGTCACTACGTCACGTTTCCCAACAGCACAGTGTATCGTCATCATCATCCTGATCCTCATCCTAGTGTCACTGTTCATTGTTTATCAACTGATCTACGGTGCGTTGTCAGTAACGGCGGCTATACTAAAATGCGTTCTGTCTGCAACGCCATCGGTGGCATGTACCATTCCTCCCACACAGTACGCCATGCGTACAAGGCCGTTGAGCGGCCAACTTATGCTGTGTATTCTGTTAGGCTGCTATAGGCTTATCAGTTTCCAGCCATTATCATTCTGGCCCTTGACTCTTAGGCAATGGTGGCACCCATCGATGCTCAAACTTCACGGTGCTTACATAGCGTTATCCACGACCAGCCGCCTGACTGTGTTCCGTAGATGACTCATCACTTACTGTCCTCATTGATCCACTAAAATGCGCCTCATCGCTATAATGTTGAAATCTTAGCTCAGCCGGAAATACGGCCCGTCTGTATCCCTCTCCGCCTCAGCATACAGTCTCCTTCCTCCGCCCTCAGCATACTGTCAACCACAGCCGCCGCGCCGGCCGCGGATAGACGCGACGCGGCAGCGCTCACGGCTAACCAACGGTTACTTCTTGGTAATTATTCATTATTACTGTTAATGTAATTGTGTTAATTACTTATTAATGGCATAGTAATATTCGAATGCCATTATCTCGTTGTTAGCCTCACTTCACTACTAGCCTTAGCACCTCATAGCTTCAACTCACGTCATTCCTCTACCATTACTTCTCCATCGTTACTATTATGTTATTAATGTTGTATTTGTGTATTAAAGGTTTAGTTACAAAAGTTTGAGATATTGCTCTGTGACAACTACGAAAAGTCCGGCGTGGCGTCTTCTCACGAAGTTGAGCATTCTGCTAAAAGCTAGTGAATATTCGGTGCCGAGTACTGACTCGAAGGCCTATTTTCCACTAGCAGCTACAATATTTTGCTAATCCCTGCTTGCTCATATGGCTGTCCTTCATTATGTGTTCTGTCAATCCTGTTTAGGACGACTCGAGTAGAAAGTTTGTAGACGATATCTACAGACAGCGAGCAGATTGGGCGATAGTTGCCGATATCGTGTAGGTCACCTTTTTTGAACAATAACACGGTCTTGCTGATCTTCCAATGAGTAGGGGAGGGACTCGCATCAGACAGGTAACGTGTGAAGAGGCGAGCAAGTGTGTTTACGAGGACTGGCGGAAGGTTCACCAAGTGTTCAGATCTTGTAATCTCCGGACCTGGTGCTGTTCGATTTTTTACCGACAAAATGGCATACCGGGTTTCGGAAGGGAGAACCGGTGTACAACATAGCCATCCTCCTTTATTTCACGTGAAGGAAGGTGGACGTGGCTATCGAAAGGATCTGAGTGGTATCCGTGAATGATTTTCTCTACTGCCTTTCTGGACGCTGTAACTGTTCCGTCTGGGCGTCGGAATGCAATCATCTTGGTCTTGTAATTGGCCAAGCTTCGGAGGGCTTTGCGAATGCTTTTCTCAGCCTCTGCAGCTTCGACCATTACTGCTGCTCTTCTCTTTTTAAGATCTTCTTTTATCGCCTGTCTGCATTGTTACGCAAGTTCGGACGTTAGTTCGCGGTTGCCTGCAGCTTGTACAATTCCACGCTGGCGTATCAGCTCGAGTGTTTCTGGAGACAAACGTCTCTTGGTGACTTTCGAACTCTCAGCCTTCATAGCGCTAACGTGAAGATGTTGAATGAACCGATCGTATTCTTCGTTGGTGTTATCGACAACGGCATCTTCCCAACAGCCGACTAATGGATTGAATAAGTCCCAGTTTACGGTGGTTCTAGGACTTTCGCTTTTTGAATTTAGCGGCTTTTTTCTCCTTTCCGCGAGAAATACAATCTTGCACGAAGCAGGTGACTCTCTAACCCCGTGTAGAATTTTGGGACAACAGAGACATCAATTAGGCAAAACCTTTTTACTATGATGTGGTCTATCTCGTTATGGCACTCTCCATTAGGGAGACTCCCACGTCCAGCGTTGAGGGTGTGGCTTCTGAACCTGCGAGTTACCTTGGATGGTCTTGGTCGTCGTGATAAACTCGGACAGCCGCTCACCCTGCTCGTTCCATTCCAATCCGTGGGTTCCAATGTGACGTTCTCCTGGGTCCAGTATTAGCGTTAATATCTCCAATGATGACCTTTAAGATTGTATGGTCTTCTATGTAGAACGTCTCCAAGTCCATTCTCCATATAGAACGCTTCGACTTCTTCTTCGTCATAGTTTCATGCCAGCGCGTAAACAACGAAGATCATCAAAGCCGGTGTTGATCCACATGTTTTTAATCGTAAACGTCCGATTCAGCTTGTAAGCTGTTCTAATTAATCGATGATCATGGACAAATTTGTGTTGACGAGAGCGCCGACGCTACCGACTCTGCTGTCGCATGTTCCGAGGAACAGTTCTTCTCCGGTGGTGGTGACGGCGTTGAATGGATGGCGTCGTCTCGTCTCGGCCAGGCCGATGACGTCGTACCTCATCCTTCTTGCCTGCATGAACAAATCTTCTATCGAGGACTCGGATGCAAGTGTACGTGCATTGTAGGTACAGATCATCACATCAACTCTTTGTAATCCAGGCAGCTTCCATTGGTCGCGAGATTTTAGCAGCATCTCCCTACTCGTCCTACCCAACACTGCGAAATTGGGGGGGCTCTTTCGGGGTCAGGGAAATGAGGCCGTTCTTTTAAATGTATTTAGCATTTTGATACTACATATAGCTTGCTGGGCTTTAAACGTGGAGGCTGGGTATACTCACGGGTAGCTTGCCAGGCTATCCCAGAGTGGATATGGAGGTTGTTGTTGGAGGCGACTCCTAACCGCCTCCCACATACTTCCCTGTCACTTGATTGCAAGCTTTTGGCCGAATTGACTCGTAGGATGCAATCCGCATACGCGAGAACGCACTCATACACGCATGCATGAATACGCCTAGCAAATACAGAAAGTATGTGCCAAATCGGCCCAGCAGAAACAGGGAGTCCATCACCTGGATCCACCTGCGTCTCAGGGAAGCAAAGGTCGCTTTCGGTCCGCTATTAACCTCCTATCCGCCACCTGGGGACACGCCACGTAGCCTCGCGACCATCCGGCTCGAGATCTCTCATATGAGGGAGATCCGTGGAGTGATATACATAGCTAAGCAAAATATGGTGGTGACGAAAGTAATGCTAGTCATGTTATGACAAGAGGTGTCTTTGTGATCGCGTACTCAGTAACAGCAAGTGAGGAAGTAGATTGATCAAATGTCGAGTTAACAAGCGTAGTAGTAATTATCAGTTTGGTAATCTGAATACTCAAATGCATACTGAGTAGGAGAACGGTAGCCGCCTATAAATAGCTAAAGAGCACTTTGAATAGAGCAACAAAAAATATCAACTGCATCTAATGAGCAATTACATTTTGATATCAAACAGCAAACCACGTTATGCCCAAAGGCTCAATTTGAGAGTTCTCTCAAAAATAAACACAAAAAAAAGATGAAGCTCCCAGCGTCGATTGATCCCCTGAGCTATGCTTCATCCATTAGACTTCAATGAGCATCGTTAGTGGTCATTGAATGCATATTTGGCCTATCCAGTGATCTTAGTGGACGGTCGCTGCATCGAATCAGTGCTGTTATCTTCCCAGGCAAGTCTGGTGCCAATTTGCCAACCCTGAATGATGGAAACTCGATGGGCCTGGGTTGCAGTGTCGAACCCATGCGTATTGCATGGCGCTTCTAAGCATTGCGCGCCCTTATATATATATATATATATATATATATATATATATATATATATATTTATATATAATGTATAAGTGGGTCATGTAAAGAGAAGTGAACGAGAGGCTGATGTAGAAGGCAGGTAAATGACCTCGAAAGAATACCAGCCTCGTTTGCGAAGATTACCTACAAGAAGGACGGACATGATGTTGGACTTCGAACAGACAAATTCGCAACAATAAACGATTCATGGACTACGGAATAGTACTCACAAGTATCACTACTTTCGAAAGGCATTATGCCCATGTGCACCGATTGCAAGAGAAGGAAGCTGATCGAATTTGCGGGGGGCCAGCAGGACTCCGAAGACAAACTATTTACGTATCTACGCATGGATGGTTAAACATGAAGCGAAATTACCTTTCCATACGCTTCCTACCGAACACTTGCCGAAATGAATGCATTGTGTTAATGACGACGATAATATTTTGACGACCATTTCAAAGGATTTCACTGAATTTTTCTAGGAACCCCAATCCAGCACCTCCCAAAGCGGTCAGTGACATCGGTTCTTTTTATTATATTCGCAAGTGATTCCTAATCTTAAATCTTTGCATGGGTACACTCTTAGTGAATCGAACTTTTTTTGCTGTAGAAGTCCCGGAACGCAGTGGAACTAAAATGACAAGGGAACTGAGAAGTCGTGCTCTAAACAAACACAACATCAATAGGTTCGTTTCAAATTTGTTCGAATTTTCAGAGAAGCACATTAGCCATCGGTATACGGCAGAATGACTAGCATTGCCGCACAAGTGTCTTTCAATAAAGGTTTTTCTTCAGAAAACGTCTCGCTCTCGGAAACGAAGACGAGTACCCGCCAGCAGATAATATGAGCTATTTGGTGAGTAAGAAAATCTCTTAGCAGAGACATTTTTCCTTTTGCTTATTCTCAGGATAGATTTCATCGACTGTTCTCTAGACATACGACTGTGGGTTAGAGAACAAATCCCTCGACACCGCCATAACAAATTGTGGACGTTCAAGCCGTCTCGACTTCCTTTACGTCGGCAGCAACAACGCTACATTCACTGGCCATTTCGTCAAGGAACCAATTAGTTCAAGCCTTGTCTCAACGGCGGTGAATTAGAATCGAGCGTTGGCGTTGCTTTCTTTTTCTGTGCAGTTCTCCTCTACCCAGAAAATGAGACGAATATTTTCAAGCAGGATTATTATTAAATGGTATCAAGCTCTAAAAAGGACTTCAGTGTAGTCATATATCAGTTTCTTCTGAGCGCTTTACAAATATTACCAACTTTTGAATGCAGAGAATGAACGAACATCAACGTGAAAGGATTCAATTTGTTTCGTCATAGCTACATTAGTTTTGCACTTTTCAGGTAAACAAGTGGTGGATGACTGGAGAGTTCCACAATGAAACGATGCCAAGAGGCCCATTTATTCCTCCCGAAAATCTAACGCCAACAGAAAACGACACATCAAAAAATCCCATTCTTTCAGGTTAGTTGACACGACGTTTAGCAAGGATTCTTGAGATTTTGTTGTACTAAATAGGTGTTGAACGGCGTGGTACTCGGCTACTGTTAACTTTACTAAAAAGGATAAAAAAGTATGGAGCTCTCGGCGTTGATCAATCCCCTGAGGGATGCGCCGTGCATTCGACTTCATTAAGTAGCGTTGGAGGTGATTAATTGCATATCTGGCCTTTACAATAACTCGCGATGGCCTACGAATGTATCCAGCCAGTGCTGCTATCCTCCCAGACAAGTCTGGTACCAATTTGCCAACCCCGGAAGGATGGAAGGGTTGGTGGGCCAGGAGCGGGGGGATCGATTTCACGTGTGTGTCGCAGTGGCGCCTCCAACCAATGCACCACGCGCGCCCCTAACCACATTAAAACACTGATAAAATTCATTTCTTTTTAAGCAACTAGGAGTATGTGCGAACAAGGTGAGCATTCTATATAAACCTACTTTCATAGACAACAAGCACTATTAATGGTGTGGAAAAATACTCAAGAAAGACATTTTCAGATGGCATTTGCTGCAACAACAAAGCTTGGATGTGCATTTCACATATGCAATACTAGCGTCGTTTCCCCCCCAGTGTGTCGTTTGTTTGCACCTATGGGCCACCGTGAGTAATTATACTAAATAGGAGTGATTTCATTACATAGCTTAACTCCTATGTGACTTAGGCACGTAAACGTTGGTATTCCACTGTACACGAATGGCACGCCATGCGGGGCATGCGGTGGTGAGAAAAGTAGCAGTTGCATCAGCGGAGCGCTCTGCAACAACAGCGTTGTTTGACTTCCTCTGCTCATTAAAAAACTTTAACAAGTCATCTGTTATCCAACACTCGCATGAACCAATCGTTCGTAGAAAGAACAAGATCCAGGCCGATCCTCGTTTTCGAAAAAAAGTTGACAATGTCACTCTAAGACGCATAACGCAAGTACACGTGAATAAATAAAAAAACGAATTACACACAGTGGAACTGCCCTTTCATAATAAACAGAGTACTACGGATTTTTCTTATTTCTAGTTTATCCTTTGGCAATATAAACATGAAATCGTTGTAACCGCGACATTTGTACTTACCACGATCCGCAATCGATTAAGTAAGCTGCTTTTCGTTAGTAAAACCAGTGTTGTTATTGCAGTAAGCGTGCAGGTTCAGCAGTTCTCACAATTCGGTGAATAGTACTCGACTAGATTAGACGAGTTTAAACTTGGATCGGCTGTTGATAGTGTGGTATTCATACCAAGCTGCTAATTTACGAACGAGTGATATCATGAAGATACTGCGGTATAGCAGGGAAACAAAATTGGTGAGGCAGTTTTACTATGATAGGCTCCTTATCCCACCGAGAAAATATAGAATCGATGAGAGATCTGCATTTTCGGAGTGCGGTAATGTTCGGCCTTTGTTGTCGTTTTTTATCGGTTGCTCTCTAATCATTTTAAACCTTACAATGTCTTATGTGAAAAAAATATGAGGAGGATTGCCAAAAATACTTAAAATGGCTTTTTTTTTAGAAACTTTTCAGAATACTACTTTCCAAGAACGACTTCTATTAGCCTTAACACTGAGCAAAAAAACTAAATGACTTCTCCTTGTGCAAACTCGAGATCGTTGATGAGAGGCCATAGTGGCGCACGCTTCTGCGGTTTCGTCTCCTTCAGATCACCGAGAGGTTAGATTGATATGCAACCTACTCATCCAACCACTTTCATTTCTTTTTATACGACTCGTCTTCACCTCAACTGTGAGGATCCCAGCACTTCTCACATTCGATTCGTTTCCCTCGCATCCATCGTCCACGAAGGCCTTCCAACTTTTACGCGTAGTCAGATGTTGCTTGAGAATTTTCCATTCATTTTGAATGTCGTTGAATGCTGCTCAAGTCGACTCTCGTTGGAGTTTTGAGAGAGGCGGGCTGGAGCTTTCCTAATTGGATTGCAGAGACTTTTTTCCCAGACAAGTCCGGTACCAGTGATCGTGATGATCGGCATCATTATAACTATGGTTTCCTTCATAACCGCTTTCATAGCTTCTACAGAAGGCTCTAAATACAAAATAAGAAAGATATCGGAGAGAAAAAACTGCCTGGAACAAAGTCAAAGCAAGGAGCTTGGTTATTATGCTGGACAGCACGTGGCCTTGCTGAAAGTGCTGCTACGTGTTCAAAGCCCTTCTGAGGTTCCGAGTTTTGCTCATATCTCCGCCGTGTGATTCTATTTCATACAACACTATGCCATGAAAAAAAGGAAGCATAAGGAGAAAAAGCTGTAAAGAAGCTAAACATCGTGGGAATCCGCGATGTTAGCTTTTTTACTCTCTATTATTACTTTTCACGGCATGATATAATATGGAATACAACCACTGCAATGAAAAGACATTTGCAAAACTTCGACCCCAGACCAGATCGAATTGCGATTACCCTTTCCGGATGCTCACATGTTGTGCGCGGAACCACTGAGGCCCTCGTTCTGCCTTTCCCATTTTCTACCTCAATGACGGTGATTGATGATAGCAGAGTTGGTTTAGCAACTCAAAACATTTGTCCATCATCACTTGTGTGTAGCAGATCAGAAAATATTTGTTGATATACAAACAATAGAGTAGTGGCCAGTGGTCGAGGTGATAGGAAAATTCTCAAGCAACAGCCGAAGCACGAGCGAAAAGTTGCATGACCCTTGCAGTTGACGGAAGCGAGGGAAACGAATCGAATAAAAGAAGTACTGGGATCCGCACTGTATATGTGAAGGGCGGGTCATGTAAAGAAAAAATTCCCAGGTCATCTGAAGAGTGAACAGTTTTAAGCACTCCTTTGAGAGGACCATCAACTGCTAAATCGAGACGCCATACATGCTCATTTGTGTTTCCAAGGAGCTCGTGGTTAGCACTCACTGCATGGTCATTCGACCCGCCAGTACAAAAGGCACTATTGCGAACGACTCCATTACGTTGTTAGGACACGCGTGACGTAGACGACCCATGAACATTTGCAACTGTCATCATCCTAAGTCGACCCAAGAATTTTAGCATGAGTGGAGTCACCACATGGAAACCCTTCTTTACATCAACGACATTGTTTTGTAAAATGGTAAAATTCTGGTCAGGTACTGTGCTGAGAGAAATGTGGTATAACGACATTCCGTAGAATCTTAATACTTCAGGATTTCACAAATTTATGATTATAGAACCACAATGATGCTGAAATATTTGCAAAACTCAGACCCTAGGCAAATTCGAACCCGCAATTATCCTTTCCGGAGGCCCAAATGTTACCCACTGCACTACTGAACCCCTTATTTTGGCTTTTTTCAAGGCCTGATTTTTTACTCCAACGGTGTAATCCTCAATCACTGGTTAACATAAACGGTCTGGGAGACACAAATCACCATTGAACTCGGCTAAGCTGATGATGTAGTCGAAATCAAGCTTATTGTTTATCTGCTCATACTTTTTTTTCTCATTCTTAGGTGTTATGTTAAACACAACCACTGGGTTCCATGCCGACTTGTGCTCCGTGATCATTACTGTTGACGGCGTATTGATAACGACACCGTCACAGTAAAAAACTGCCCGAGCGAAAGGGAAAAAGGAAAGCCTTGGTGGTGCAGTTGGTAGCACGTGTCTCCCAGGAAAGGGTTGTTCGAATCTGGCCTGGGGTCGAAGTTGTACAAATATCTTAGCATCACTGTGGTTATTTTTTACAAAACACCCTGACATAAAAAATATAACAAGTAGTAAATAAAGAGTTACAAACTACGTTAACATATGGGTTGTTCTCTTGTTTAGCAATTGCGAGGTCTAGGTCGAACAACCTCGCGATTGCTCTAGAAGAAAACGACACATTTATAATCCATTGCTGAGGTTAATAGGGAGTCGATCCTTGGAACTACGTTAATATACTTCGTTATGCTAAAATAGTTTGCATTTTCGTCTGTTACAAAATTCAACACGTGACTAATAACACATCATGGATAGTAATTTTTTGCTATTGTGTGGCACTTTTTGGGGTCGTCGATTGCCTGCTCTGAGCTGACGAAGTAGGATAAGGGAAAATCAGGCGTTTGACCCTCTTCAACACGAACGTAAACAGTTTTTCTGTTGAATCTTGTGAAAGCACGAAACATACCAGTACCAACGTGCGAATCCGATCGGACGTTTAATTTCAGCAAAGGATTCGGTGATTTCGACAAACATCTGAGCACTAGATGTTTTTGTTTTTGAACACTTGAGTAGTGAGAATTAACAAGAAAG
The DNA here is from genome assembly GCA_018806985.1 of Angiostrongylus vasorum. Lineage (NCBI taxonomy): Eukaryota > Metazoa > Nematoda > Chromadorea > Rhabditida > Metastrongylidae > Angiostrongylus > Angiostrongylus vasorum. The sequence goes on from JADANN010000330.1 coordinate 27,774, forward strand.
AAATTGAAGGGTTAAATCAAATATCCTTATTTTTCATTAAGCCCTTGCTATGAGAATAAAGAACAAGTAAATGCGTCTTGTGCTTTGAGAACCTGTGAAATAACATCACCTGTATCACCTGTAGTCCCAACGATCATCAAGTGACTCGACCGAGCACCAGTAAATCTTCCATTTTTCCCTGTAGCGTGCAAGACTAGCCCAATGGGTTGTGCTCGCTTTAGGAACTCGTCGAGCATCATATCTTTCCTCTAGGCTTCTCGTGAAGAACTCTTACCATCGGATCGGTGATCCTCCCGCAATGCGTTTAACATCCCGAGGAATCCAGTCACCAACGGCTCTTGTCCATCGGTTGCGTTCATATGCATTACTGCCTACGGTACGGCCCACCTGGTCTTCCACAGTATGGCGTATAAAACGGCATCTTTGATTTCACATCGTTGACGTAGATCGGAGCTTCAAATCCCTTTCTTCACTCGTGTGATATGGAAGACTTCCAGGATCGTCCTTTCGCTTACGCCTTCAATAACTTCGACTGATCTTTCATCTTGCTCACGCAGCGACCAGGTTTCTGACGTACGCATTAAGGCAGAAAGAATCCTGCAGTCGAAATGGTGGGCGTCAAGTCGAGCGCTCTTTGTTCTCCCTCACTGCATCCTCGATGCCAGAGAAAGCTGCCCAAGCCCGCTTACTTCCATTCAGGTGCTAAGGCGTTCAGCATGTTGATTTTCGGCGTAGATAGACGTACCCGAAGCATTCGGATATATTCTACTCCAAAAGACAGAAGTGGCATCCCGGCATAAATTATCGAAATATCTCTATACATTCTTACGAACTGCCGTTGTTGAGCTGAGGTGAAGTTGGCATAAGTTGTCGTTGGTGTTGTTCGGTGGCGGAGATTTCGGGGAATTCGCCTTCCTAAGAGCCCGATGTATTTTATGTAATAATAGCCTTATGATTCTGCGACATATCTACAGTATTAACAAAGATCTAACATGTACATGAACGCTATTTTATAACCACAAAAAAGCCGAGATATTTCCAAAACTCAGAGCCCATCGGATTTGAACCTACGATTGGCCTTTCCGGCAGCTCATGCGTTACTCAGCGCACCATGAGGCTCACGCGTTGACTTTCGCAGTTTTTAACCTAATGGTGACATCAGCAATCATCCATCAACGAGAATGATCTGCGGAGCACAAATCAACACTGAACAGAGTTGAGCTGAGGCCGTAGTCAAAATCACAATGTATGGTTTTTTGTTCAGTGCTTACTATTTTTTTAACAAGAAGATGTCTTGCGAAGTACAACCGTAGTGATGCTTAGATATTTGTAAAACTTGAACCCCATGCCAGATTGAAACCCGCGATTTACCTTTCTTGGGTCTCACGCGATTTTCACGCTGTCTTTCCACTGCACGTCCTATATGGTTTCTGACGCATCCGATAAGGCAGGAATAGTCGTGGAGCCGAGAAGATGGGCGCAGAGTCAGGTGTTTTAAATCCTCTTTACTATATCCTCAGTAGGGTCACGTGCAATGCTTACAAAGGCCAACGGTTGTATTTAAACGACTACTGCAGCAAATCACCTATTTAGAACTTTTTAAATCACATATTCTCCTCCTGGACGGGTGAGGAGTAGTGGTCGAAGGCGCCCAGAGACACACATGGGATGGATCCCCGTGCCCGTGGTCCACCAAGCCTTCCATCCTTCCTGGGTCGACAAATTGGTACCAGATTTGTTTGGGAGGATAGCATCATTTGCTCGATACATCGGTAGGCCGTCGCGAGTCATTGTAAAGGCCAGATATGCCTTCAGTCACCTCCAAACGATGATTAATAAAGACGAGTGCATGGCGCATCCCTAAGGGATTGATCAACGCCGAAAGCTTTATCCCTTTTTATCCTTTATATACTCGATGACCCTGAAAGCTTCACCATCTACTCGCTTCCTCCTGCTCAGCTCTGGATCCAGATCCTTCACACTTCCCAAAAACATGAGAATGTGCTTGTTAGTGGAGCAGCGATGGCCAGAAAGGATCCCAACGTACCTAACGAGGGCTGCATACAATAAAGGACGATGTGTTAGCGGTGCACGTCGACCAGATTCAGTCCTAGTCGCGCCACTTGCGAGAACAGGTCATTCAGATATCCACGTAGGCATTGCTTAACGATTCGTTACACATCAGACCTATTGAGCACTTCTCGAACTTAATTCGTCGGTTGTAAAGCCCAATCACGGAGAGATTGATGAAAACGCAATGGCGTGAAAGACCACATTGAAAAGGTTATTGTTCGTCAAACACAGGCTCGAAATGGAAATATTAAAAGTCACTAGTACTTAATTGATACTTGAAAAATAGAAAGGGAAATTTAACTTTTTTAAGTTCTCCACCAAAGCGTGGAAGCTGCAGGAACTACTGGCACCTTGGTGAACAGCGTCATATCGTGTTAGAAAAAATCCCGCACCTCCAATTGCACTAGAGTTTAACACCCAACCATTGGTAAGGAGATGTGAAAAACGATGTTCTGTAATTCCAGAAAATCCGAATCTTTTCTTTACTTGATAGCACTTGCACCTGGTTCACACGGATTTATTTGTGATCGCCGTTATTAAATGGAGTTTATTATTAATTGCTGCGTTTTGGTTCAAACATAGAAGTACGCGCTATTCCCTCATTCGTGTTGGATTAAATGCGTTGGAAATATGTTAAATACTGCTAAACTTACCGCAACGAGATCGAAGACAGCGATGATGAGGTTCGACCTCATCGAATAATTCCCCATTCGAGCCCTCTATATTTATATCAATCAAACTGCTACATTTTCTTTTGTTTGAGTGTTATTGTGCTCTGGACTGCCCCTTCGCCCTGATGTGATAGTCAGGATGATCCAATTTTTGCGTTAAGTCCGCTTTGTGCATTGCCATTTCATAGACTTTTGGCATTGATTAATTTTGAGGAATTTAGGATGATTGCGATTATGACGAACATGTCATGACGATTCACAAAGTACTTAAGACTGTTTGTTTTAATCTTAGAGGCACACAACGCTTCCAAATGAACTCTGTGCCATTGGTCTCCACGTGAAATACTCAGTGGGAGATTCATGAGAAGCAACGAGTGTATAAAGGAGCTGTTTTTCTAATGCGATTGAAATCTCTGACCGACTTTCTGTTAACATCAACATTGACCAAGTAGTCCTCTATATTCTTGTTGAGCAAGGACGAGGAGTTTCTTTATTCTTAATTATGGTAAAACTGACGTGTCGGCGGATTTTGTCTTCTTCAGAGTCTGAAAGGGTCAAGTTGACTGCAGTCTACCCAACCAAACAACTCCACAGCCAAACAGAGAAAATGCTAAACCAAGATTTCAATCACGTTGAGCAAAAATAGCTTCTTTGCACACTCACTGCTATCTGTAATTAATGTCTTCCACTGAATAGGTAACGTGGAGAATAACCGCCTAGAGTTCTCATGGAAGCTGAATCTTCCTCTCACATGAAGACAATTCTGATTTTTCCTATTTATTTTATTTTTATCATTCTCTAATACACTCAGTTTCCAATTTGCAGTCATTGGAGCGTGGAAGCAGTTTTGTTCGCAACATGATTAAAGTCTAGGTTTTATGACTTCCCTGTTTTGTTTTGGTTACACACCCCTTTGGCTGACCAGAGCGAAGTCAACTTGTCCTATCCAAGAGCTGAAGAAGGTGAAATGTGCCGAAACGTCAACTCTGCTGCGGATGAAAACGAAAAAAGCAGCTTTGTGTTTGCTCTTCAAGAAAACAGTGAGTTAATTTAGAAATAATTTTTTGTTTGACGCGGAAAGCCTTTCACCTACACTGTGCGGATGCAGCATTCCTTTCATTCTGAATTCGTTTCCTCGCATTCGCTATCACCCACGAACGTCTTTCAAATTTTCGTGTACATTCGTCTGCTTCTTGACGATTTTTTCTTTCGTCGTAAATGCCGTTAAGTGCTGACTGAGTCAATTCTCCCTGGAGTCCAGAGACACCTAAGCCAGAGCGATCCCACTAGGTTGGCAGTGAGTGAAGTTTTCCCAGAAGTGTGGTTTCAATTTCCCGACCACGCAGAGATGAGTACGTTGGTGAGCCTGGTGCGGGATCAAACTACCACCGCGTTCGTGATTATCGACATCACTATCAGTGTTCTCCTCTTATTTGATACTTGATACCTTCACGTAGGCGGTCATGCGAGCGGTTACGAACTAACTGACGACGTAGAGTATCCGGTGGTATTTCAACTATCGCTACCAATATCTCTATACCTGCCATATTTAAGCATCGTTTTATAACTACGTTTTCATCGTTAGTAAAAGGCAACACAAACGGGGCTTTCTTTCGGCATATGCCTATGCCGACGTTAACAGAAAGTCGATGCTGGGAAATATTCACTGTTTCAGAGCAAAATGGTAGGAAGATATTGCCTTTTTGTGGAAGATTTGAATTTGACACTCAAGCGAAGCCTCTTCGCAGGCGTATTAAAAATCCGTTTTTCTATTTTTCACCGGTGTGTACTTGTGATAGTTGGTGATTTTTTTGCATTTCTTTACTTTCTTGCAGATATCGGATTCATTGGATGGAAATCATCTATCTACGGGTTCTCCTGCTTTTCCTAAGTACGTTTGCAATTGGTTAGGAACTGCTAGACATGGTTAGATTGATTGGCAATCGCGGAAAATATTTGTGTCAGTTGTTTCCAGCGGGATTTTACGTGTCACCAGGCGATCTATGAAGTTTTCGACTTACTTTTTAGCGAAAGCTGCGAAAATTACATCTTCTGCTTTACCGTAGCATAGCGTTTTTTAAGGGCGCGTGTGGCGCCGTGATCGGTGGCGCTCTGCAACACACACATTGGATCAATCCCCGCGCCCGTGGATCACCAAGCCTTGCATCTTTCCAGGGTCGGCAAATTGGTACCGGACCTATCTGGAAGGATAGCAGCCCTGGCTCGATACATCGGTAGACCACCGTGAGTCATTGTAAAGACCACATACGCATTCAATCACCTCCAAAGATACTTAATGAAGTCGAATGCATGGAGCATCCCTCAGGGATTGATCAACGCCGAGAGCTTTATCCTTTTTATTTCACAAAAAGAGCGCAAGTAGGCGTGTCGCAAAGAGTATCGGTGGGTGAAACATAGGAATCCAAGCTCTGCAATGTGGCTGCGTTCACTATGTTCTCCCTTCTCATCACATACTTGATGCATCTGAGTTGCCTGAACGTATCCAACAGGTTCTTTCCACTTGATTTTGAATAACTGAATCTTCCATGCTTTTTTCTAAGGGAAAAAATATTTTGAACATTAATTCATTCAGCAGAAGTCTGACAACACTCTGAATCGGATGGTTACGAAGACATGTTTCAATTTGCCGTACTCGAAATATTCATCACTTTGAATTTCCCTAGAGTGATCGACATGTAAGGAAAACTGGCTGAGCGAGAGACGAAGTCTAATCGTTCTAGATGTGAGTAATCTATTTGACCCTCTTTTTGATTCTGTTCTCCATGTTCATTGATCGCCCAAGGTATACGTACGAGGTGGTCTCTGCAATGAGAGAGCCATCCCAAAATTCAATGTTGTTTCGCCTTCGCGCACCATGGCTTTTTCACTGAACTGGGTCGTGCGTTCTCTATCGATTTATGCGAATTGATTTGATTTGGCTACAGCCTCAGCTTAGCTGGGTTCGTTGCCGATTTGGGCTCTTTAGATCAATCCCGTTGGCGGGTGATTGCTAATTTCGCTTATCGATAGAAGTAACTGAAGGACAGGCGAAACGTGTGGTGGTGAACGCGTTACTCCGCGGAAAGGGTAATAGCGTGTTCGTTCCCCCCAGCATCATTGTGGTTATCTCTGCATTATCGTGGCTGTATTTCTCTTAAGAGTGTTTATAATGGAAAATTAGAGACATATGAACTAGTGATTGTTGGTTTGTAGACCTCAGCCAGTTAATAACCGTTCTTTTGTCTCTGGGCTCTCCGTCAAGGAACATAGAACATGTATAGAGGACGTGACGTTAAGCCGTTCTCGAGTTCTTGTCAGTGTACAACAGGACGTGTAATACAAAGATTTAGAGTGTCCATCGTACTGTTCAGGCATGGTAGTGCTCCGAATTCTTGTTTTGAGAGCACAAGGGACTGAAATTGAAGAGGTTTGAGAAAGTGAAAGAGTATTTTTTTGACATCGTGGCCGTATGTATTATAACTTTTTCTCCAGTTCGAATTAAACAGTGACACCCTTCTACTTTAGTCTTAAAAAGTCTGCTGGAAAACATGAATGTTGCATAGCCGCGTTTTATCATAATATTTGAACTGTTCCGTCCAAGTTGCTCATTCAATTCGCACTATTGGCTTTCATCTTGAAAAGCGGGTGGTTGTGCCCGGACTTGGTATTGCTTTGTTTTGTAATTTTTTAGTCAAGCTTGTCGTTTAGAACGACTCAAGGTGTTTTTAATCATTTGTGGAGAGAGAGGTTCGCCGGTTTAAATTGGTGACAACCGGGTTTTTTTTTGTCCTTTATTTTGCCGCATACAAAAGAGACTCCTTATTGAAAATGAGTACTCATGGCGAAATTCTCCAGTAATGATATCTTTAATTTTAGCGAACAAATGGCATTCAAAAAAGGAAAATCACTTATCTCTGTATCGTGCCCTCGTCAAAAATCGAGTGGTTCGAGCAGACACCAGCGAAGCTTTAATCTTCCACTGTCGCGTGAGAGAGTGGCCTGGTGGGTTGTGTTCATTGAGCTTTCGCTTGGCATGATCTGCTTCTTCCGTGATTTTCGTTAAGAATTCTGGTCATGGGATAGGCTGCCTCTGCGCTCTCCTTACACCTGATCTTCGACATTTTAACGTAGATATCGACGTCTCTGGTCTTTGATCGTTGACATAAATCGGAAATTCGCATCCCCTCTCGCACTTGTCTGGAGCGGGATGCTTCCAGCATCGTCCTCCCGACTGTGCGTCCGATAATGCTGAGTGGTCTCTAATTCCGCTTACGCAGCGACCAGGTGCTAAATTTCCAATCTAGATAAACATAGCTTTATCATTCAGAGATATTCGTCCCATTGAGCGTGAATGGTGCATACGAAACCAGTCCGTGCCTCATCAATATCGTTTTTGTGAGATTTAGTCGAAGACCAGTCTTTCCAAATGCATTATCAAAGTTGGCTAGCACTCCTTCCTCTGCCTAATGCTTGGTGTTATAAGAACGAAATCATCACGAAAAACGAAAATGGTGTAATTGCCAACCATCGATTTTCACTACCATGTTGTCCCGTTCTAATGTTCGCATGACGTTCTGGAGGGTGGCGGTAAATAATTTTGGCGAGATGGTATCGCCTTGCCTAATCCCTCTTTTGACGCCGACGATAATTTCATTCTAGAATGTAGCTCACAAAGAATCTTTGTGCATTGAGTAGCGAAGCCCTTGTTGTCCAGGGCTTCCATGAGTGTTTCTACATCAACTAAGTTAACAGGTTTTCTTAAATCGATGAAAAGGAGATAGAGCGGTCTCTTATACTCTCGAGAAACTTCATTAAGTCCTGTTGTCGTGCGCGTTTTGTCCACCGTTCTGAATCTTTTTTCGAAATTCTACTTGTTCACAGGGATGACCTTTGTCCAGTGTTCTTTCAATCCTCTTTAGGGCGACTGAATTGAGAGAAAGGTTTGTAGACGACAGACAACAATCAGGTTTTAGGATAGTTGCCGATATCGCTGACGTCACCCATCCTGAATAGCAACACAATCTTGCTGATCTTCCATTGAAACGGAACCATGCATCCTGACAGGTAACGTGAGAAGGGCTGAACCAGTGTGTTTGTGTTGATTCATGGAAGGTTCCACTGGCGATCAGATTTTATGCTGGCCGGACCTGGTGCTGTTCGATCTTTTTCATCGACGGATATGTCGGATTTGGGAAGGGAGAACGGTGGGACGTCATATCCATCCTCCTTTAGTTCATATGACGGAAGGTGGACGTGGCTATCGAAGAGATCCGAGTAGTATTCGTGAATAATTTTCTCCATTGCCTTTCTGAACACTGTAACTGTTCCGTTTGGGCGTCGGAGTGGTCACGTAATCTTGGTCATGTAATCGGCGAAGCTTCGGTGGGTCTTTGCGAATGCTTTTCCCAACCTCTGCAGCTTCGACCATTGCTGATGCTCTTCTCTCGTTAAGATCTTCCTTTTATCGCCTGTCTGCATTGTTTTGCAAGTGCGGGCGTTAGTTCGTGGTTGCCTGCAGCTCGTGCGTTTCGACGCTGGTGTATAGGCTTGAGTTCCTCTGCAACGTCTCTCGGTGACTTTCAAACTCTCAGCTTTCATAGTGGCAACGTAAAGATGCTGAATGAGCCGATCAAAAACGGCACTATCCCATCAACTGGATAATGAAGTGAATATGCCCGTTTGCGGTGATTTTCGGACTTTGTTTTTTGAATTAAGTGGGTGTTCCATCTTTCGGCGAAAAAATAAAATTTTTGGATGATAGAGGCGATGATCTGATCTCATGTAGAATTTTGTTTACTGTGATGTGGTCTGTTCCGTAATGGTGATCTATATAACGAGACTTCCACGTCCACTATTGAGAGTTGGGCTTCTGGAATTGCGAGCTAACCATTAATGATCTTGGGGGGTCATGATAAACTCAGCTATCCACTCTCCTAGCTCATCCCGTTCTAAACTGTGGATGCTAATGGACGTTCTTCAGACGTTCCTCTGGGTCTAATTTTAGCGGCGAAATCTCCAATGGTGGTTCTAAGGAATGTATGGTCTTCTTTGTCGAACTTCTGGAAGCTCTGACCTCTTCATCGTCATAGCTCGATGTCGGTCCATAAACGTCGAAAATTGTCAAAGGGCGACATTGATCCACATCTCTCCAATCGTAAACGTCCCGATTCGAGTTGTTCAGAATGAATCGATGTTCATAGCCAAACTGGTGTTGACGAGAACCCCAACGCCACCGACTCTTCTATTGTCTCATGTTCCCAGGAACAGTTCTTCCTCTGTGTAATAGACGGCGTTGAATAGCTGACATCTAGTCTGAGCCACTCCGATGTCGTCATACCTTTTCCTTCTTACCTTGCATGATCAAGTCCTCGTGGATAAGACTCAGGTGCAGGGGTGCGTGCATTGTCGATACAGATCGTCTGCCTAATCGTTCTCGATTTGGGCATCCTACAGTGACCCTCAGATTTTAGCAGGCTGCCCGTACTCGTCGTACCCACACTGCCGTGTTGGGGGTCTTTCCTGGTTATCCGGAATATGGTGTTTAGCTTTTGATACTCATGTGTAGCTTACAAAACTCTGGTCGTGGGGCTGGGAAAACTTACGGGTAGCTTTACAGTCTTTCCTAGAGTAGAAACCCTATGTAGAAGGCGAGTCCTAACCGTCTCCCATATACTTTCTTGTTTTTTTGATTGAAGGCTATTAGTCCAATTGACTCGTAGAATACAATCCGCATAAACGAGAACACATCCATGCATGTGAATACGTCCTTGTGAATACAGAATTATGTGCCACATCGACGCGGAAAAAACAAGTACTCCATCCACATGCGTCGCTGATACGCAAAAGTCCATGTTAGTCCTCAGTTAATCCGCTATACCACCTAGGGGCGTGCCAAGTGGCCTCGCAACTAACCGGCGTGAGATCCCCCTACTAGAAAGATCCATGGACTATTAATGTGTTATGACTAGTTGTATTTATTAGATTCTAATATTTGTGTAATTATTAAGATCTATTAAGATAACTGAGAGTGCGTGGAACGCAGTGGTCAGAGGCTGTCTGCAGTACACATGGGTTTCATCTCGCGCCTCAGGCTGACCAGTCCCTCCGTCCCTCCGGGGTCGACAAATCCTCTGGAAGGATTTCAGCACTGACTTGATACATCCGTAGACCACCTCGAGTAATTGTGTAGGCCTGAAATGCAAGTAGAATGCAAGACGCATCCGCGAGGAATTGGTGGACACCGAGAGCTTTATTTATTTATCTTTATATATGTAAGCTATCATGATAAGTTGACAAGAATCCATGTCTCCCGTATTATCACACCATCAATTTGTTTCCGCAGCTCACTTCTCAGTTCTCGTTTTTTCGTAGCGAATTTTTTTTTACACTTGAAATCCTTATTTCATTCCTATGCCAAGCAAAATCAAACAATTACAGCGATACATTAATAATATGCCTGCTATTGGGAAGGTAATGATTCCTTTATGAACAGACAGGTAAGGTCGTGTATTATTTGGACTAGTAGGCGTTTCCTTCCTATGACGAAAAAGGACTAAAGCATTCAGTCCTCCAGAGTCGGAAAATTGGTATTTATCTAGAGGGCAACAGCATCGATAGGTCACCGCGAGTCATTTTCTAAGCCAGATATGCATTCATTCACGGCTGGCGATGCTTAATGGAGTCGGATGCATGGCGCTCCCCTCAGTTATTGATCAAGGCGGAGAGTTTTATCCTTTTATCCTTTATTGCGGTGTGGTAACTAAGTCTGTACTAGTGAACTAAGCATTTTATTAATATGATATTGTTTAGAGACCAAAAATGCTTGAGTCATCGATGATGATGCCGTTTTCAATATGTTGACGGTCATCTCTTAGTATAGTAGCCAGCTCTCAACTGTTTTATACAATAGCAAATGGTCGATCTGCTTCCATCAAGTCGTCAATAGGACTTTCTACTACAGTATGACTAGTCCATCCAGTTTTGCCATCTAATCGATTTCTATTTACCGAACTGTAATGAATTGTAAACATAATGAAGAGTAGAAGACAAAGCTTTTGACGTTGATAAATACCTGAGGGATGTGTTGTGCAATCAACTTCACCAACCACTGTCAAAGTATTTGAGTGCAAACTATTTAAGTATTAAATGCACATCTAGCCTCTACAGTGGCTTTCGATGGCCGACCGATGTATCAATTCAGTGCTACGTGCATTCCAGACAAGTCTGGTATGAATTTGTGGAAAACTAAGTTATGGAAGGCTTTGTGATGGCTGGGCGGCGACCGGACCAAAGACTGCGTGTGCATCGTAGAGTATCTCGAACTACTGCGCTAAACACGCACTATTCCTGCAATATGGGGTGCCAGTACCCACTGGGAATGCATCAGTTGAAAGCAGCAGCTTTCCAATATGGTCGCTTCTGTGCAGTGATAAGTGTAACTTTTGTAGTTCTAAAGACTGAATGGTTTATAGTCGGACAACAACGAGGATTTTCTATAATAGAATTTTAGGACATGAACTTGTACTGTGCTTAAACCATTGGCTGTGCCTTCTGACGTGTATAAAACTATTAGATGGGACGTGACTCACTGGAAGTCTTTATTAGCACTGGAATCCAAGCAATTTCGTAATTTCAGAAATATCCCCAGACACACTTCCTATTATTTCTACATGTGCAAGATATTGGTTCCCTGGCTGTAGAATGGAGTACTAACATTTAGGCACCGTTTCCCATAATGCAAACAAATGTGACAAAGTGAGGAGAGCTTTCAAGACCGCTCATTTGAAGTGATCGTCGAGCTATGGTTGTTGTCGTTCCATTTGCGTACTGGAAGTGTAGCATTGCTCACTATACCAATAATATCATTTTAAGTTGTGAAGTGAAATATACTGTTCATCGAGTTCAATCATACTCTTAAGTGCTTGCGGATGTACGAACAGTTGCGCCACGTCATTGTGTTAAAGCATATGGTAGTAAGTATTTTCAACATAAAAAGTCATCATCAAAGAGAATGAAAAAGTGGATAAACCGACCTTCATCACTTTTTTGAGAGATACTGGCGTTGGAATCCTAAAACGATTTCTATAGATTTCTCAATGTCGATGTCAAAATGTCGTTGGTCACCCGAACAAATTCCGAACAAATTTTTTTCACAAAAGATGGTGATTAAAAATTGAAACAAATCCAAACAATGCTGTTGTTGCAGAGCGCCTTCGATATGCATCTGGTACTGTTTACACCACCACAGGCCCCACATGGTGTGCCGTTCGTGTAGAGTGGAATGCCAACATTGACTTGCAGTGGCTCATACGTGCAAACAAATGACATGTTATAAGGAGGTCCGCTACCACTGCAAACATGAAATGCACATCCGAGCTTGGTCGTTGCTGCACTTGCCATCTGGAAGTGTATTTTTTTGGTAGAAACATCACTGCTTCATCTACAGTCTTCTGAAAGTGGATTCCAATGGACTGTTGATCGGGCTAGTCCATATACTTAGTTGGAGTGAGAATAGGTGAAAGTTGCATAATATCATTGTTTCACACGATGTGCTCAATCACAACCGAGTTTGATGTCGTTCAGCACCGTTCACTGCTACTCACTTTCGAGAATCTGAGGTAAACATCGTCACAGCTAACCTGAAAGAATGGAATTTTTGATGTGTCGTTTTCGGATGGCGTTAGGTTTTCGGGTGGGATGTGTTTCGCATTTAGATCCCAGAAAAAGTTCGAAGGCTGTCCAGTGGACTCCTCTCCTGTGGCCCACCATTTGTCTATGATCTAAAAAGTGTAATACTGACATGCGCTTAGCCAAATGTATTGAATTCTCTAAGCTCTAATCGTTATTTGATATTGCGCTTTCAAAAGTTGGGAATACTAAAATTACACGTGAAGCATTTAGAAGAAAGATAACCTAACACTTCCTTTAGATCTCAGTTACAGTTTATAGTTTCGTTCATGAAAAACCTCGCTTTCTTGACAGAAGCATTTCTTTGTAGAACAACTAAGCCTTCTATCACCTTATATGCTCTCTTTCTTTTAAGCTCACACGAGGTAGTTAACACGTACTTCGTTGTTCGGTGGCTAACGCTTCGACGACTACGCCTTCTTTGGAATCTGGACGTATTGTTGTATAGACGTGTTTTCATTATTCGGTGGACACTCTGTATTTTTAACAAAGCTACAACTGGTTTCAATCTAAAACCTTTGAAAATTGAATCTGAAAATTTAACCATGACGAATTGACCTTGGGCATTTTTTTAGGCTAAATGGGTGACGTCTCGGTGATTTCACCTTCTTCACAGCCTAGAGGTACGGTACAAAGACATGTTTTCATTGTTCGGTGGATGTTCTGTAGTTCTAATAAAAACTAGGTTAAGCTTGTTTAGAAAAACTTAGAGAGCGAAAAATCAAGTTTAAAAATTTATATCTGAATAATTAATCTTGGGTATTCTGAGATTCCGCAGCTAACGCCCAAACATTGGTTATCGAACACTAAATTGCGTGTTAACAACCTCATAGCTCAGGAAAAAAGGGTTCACAGAATAAAATAGTCTAGTTAACGCCAAGGATAGAACGAAAGTTGGTATTTCAGACAAAATAATTCACTCTATCTCACCGAAGATACGAATCCATACTGAAACTCAGAAGCACGAAAGCTGAAGTTGTTGCTACCGACGTACTGGAAGTCGAGATTACTTGTTTGGTTACAGTTTAGCTTGGCAATCTCGAGAGAAGAATTCTCCAACCCACAGTCATAATTCTACAAAATTAGCATGAAAAATAGTTCCTCTGCTAAATATTGAGCAAAGATATTTTTGTTACAGGAATTTTTCACAACCAGATAGCTCATATTGTCTGCAGGCGGGTATTCGCCTAAGTTTCCGTCCGCCAGAACAAATCTGAAAAGAACTGCTATTTACAAGCACTTTTGCTGTTACGGTACTTATTCGGCTAGTTAACGATGACAGTGTATGCCTAGAAAAGTCCATCATATTAGAAGCCAACCTGTCCGAGTTGTGTGAAAATAAAGCACTGCGCCTCATGTCCTCTGTCATGTTCGTTCCCTTGCATTCGGGCACTTCAACGGTAAAGAAGAGATGTATTCATAATTAACAATAGAAAGGGTTTGAAATAAACAAACTGCAAAATCTGCTGCGAAAAAATGCAAGAAATCAGCACCTGCAAAGGGTTTTAGAGGGCTCCGTCTATTGGCCACAACGAATCGAAGTTGCTGAACGACAAAAGAATATTCTTTCACATCGCTGTTGAAATGTTGCCAGCGCTCTTACTGCATTCCCGATAGCGCTCGTTTTCAACACTAATCTCTTCTGTTGTGGGAACGACCAGAATTTATCAGTTTCCTTGGATGCATTTTATTTATTTTTCTTAGGAATATGTGTTATTTGCACAAAGTGCTCTTTCAACGTAAACTTGATCGGAGTGAAATTCCTCCAAATAGTGGAGAACGAGGTTTTATTCTCACCACGTAGGGGGCGAGCTGGGGAAACAAACGGTACTTTGGGAAAGTCTACCACCTATTGCTGGACGTAATTAGGGTATTTAATTGCATTTTTATTCAAAATGCGAGCTTTGATGAAAAGGAAACACATTTGTGGTTTGCAGAAAACCAGAATTTATTATTGTAATAGTAATTCTGCGAATTCTTATCTTCTTTATTCCACAATGATGCTGAGATATTTGCAAAACTCCGGACTGCAGCCGTATGCGGTGGGGAACGAACGCACTATCACCCTTTCCGGGAGCTAACGTGTTCACCACCACACCATGCGGGTCATTCGTTGCGCCTGTCTCTCAGCTAGTTCTATCGATCAGCGCCATCGGCAATCACCCGTCAACGGGACTGATCTAGGGAGCCCAAATCGGCAACTAACCTGGTTAAGCTGAGGCTGTAGTCGAAATCACAATGTTGAGTTTTATTTACTGCTAAATATAATTTTTCGCGGCTTCTTTATTCCGTCTAATAAAGTTTGTTAATGTCCAAACCGGGTCACTTTAAACTTGAAAACGGCTATTATTTGCGCTCCATACACATTGAAATCAACATGTATCGTAGCGAATGTGGTGAACAGGTATAAACGTACCGTAACGATAATTAGAAGAGCAGCGATGATGTTCATCCTCATCGAACAATTTTCCATTCGGACCGACCACATTCATACGAAGCGTAGCGGTATTTTCTTGTTCTTCAGGCTGCATTGCGCCACCGACCGCCCATCGCGCGTTGGTGGGGTTCAGAATGCGGTTCTCTCGCTTGGTTCGCGTTAAGGTCTTCATCTATTTTCTGGCATTGAATTATAAAGATATTACAGATCTAATGCCATACCCATGTGGGGACGAAAATCTCTTAGGCGCTCCATATGTTCTGAACAACAAGTTATTTCGATGCCCTTTTGCACAACACAAGATGTTTTGGCCAGTAATGAAACGCTGAGTAATGAAGAAACGAAAACGAATGATGAGTAACTATTTCGATGTCGAAATGAAGAATTTTAACTTATTACTTACTGCCGACTCTTTTTAATGGCACCACTGTGCTATCAACCCCATCAACTAAATAACAGATCCAATTGTTACCAACCAATGTCAACCACACGTTTGTGTGCATCACCTAGTCTTTTTCGTCCTAAGGAGAAATTTCAGCGAAAAATTCGGAAGATGTGGCTATTGGATGACGTTAAACAATTTATCAGAACATCTGTAATAAGTGGCATTCTTTTCCAACTCATTAGTCACTGCTCACTCTTTTTAATGGCAGGGTATGTTGCGAAATATAACTTCAATGATGCTCAAGATAACTGCAAAACTGCGGACTGCAGGTGTCTGCGGTGGGGAACGAACGCGCTATTGTCCTTTCCGGGGAGGAACGCGTTCACCACCACACCATGCGAGTCCTACGTTTCACCTGTCTCTCAGCTAGTTCTATCGATCAGCGCCATCGGCAATCACCCGTCAACGGGATTGATCTTGGGAGGCCAAATCGGCATTGAACCCAGTTAAGCTGAGACTATAGTTATAATCACAATCTTAATCTTTTTATTTACTGCCTATTCTTTTTAGTGCCAGGGTAGGTTGCGAGGTATAACTTTCATACTGCTGAGACACCTTCGGCCCGGAGTTTTGCAAATATCTCAGCATTATGAAAGTTATATTTCACAATGTTAGCTTCTTACTTACTGCCTATTATAATTTTTCATGGCTTCTTTATTCCATCTAATAAAGTTTATTAATATCCAAACCGGATCAGTTTAAACTTGAAAACGGCCATTATTTTCGCGCCATACATATTGAAATCAACACGTAACCTCGCGAATGTGGCGAACAGGGATAAACGTACCGTAACGAAAATTAGAAGAGCAGCGACGGCGTTCATCATCATCGAATAATTTTCCATTCTGACCGACCACATTTGTACGAACCGTAATGGTATTTTCTTGTTGTTCAGGCTCCATTGCGCCACCGACCGCCCATCGCGCGTTGGTGGGGGTTCAGAATGCAGTTCTCGCGCTTGGTTCGCGTTATGGTTTTCATTTATTTTTTTGGCATTGAATTATAAAGCAATTACATATCTAATACGATACCCATGTGAGGACGAAAATTTCTTGGGCGCTCCATGTGTTCTGAACAACAAGTTGTTTCGATGCCCTTTTGCACAACACAAGATGTTTTGGCCAGTAATGAAACGCTGAGTAATGAAGAAACGAAAACGAATGATGAGTAACTATTTCGATGTCGAAATGAAGAATGTTGAAAGGGAAGTATTAGCTTGATGCAGCGTCGTCACTTAATGAAATTGGAGGATAGAAAGCTCAATACTTTTCTACTCTTAACACGATTGATTTCTTTTATCCAACAAAGTGGGTCAAATACGAATAGATAGGATTATTCCGTGGATGAAGTGTGGATTAGAGCACATTGCGGCTTAGGTGAGCGCATGAGTTCCTTGCTAATCAAAAAAAACCCGTTCTCTTCGTGTACAAATAAAGGCTGGGTGCGTTTTTTGTTAGCATTATCCATTCATACTGTGTTAGACTTGATGGCTGTATCGATTGATTCCAGCCATATTTCCAATGATTTCGGTTTCTTCTGCGAAACGTGTAGGAGGAGGAACAGGAGGAACAACTGGTTTAATCTTCTGGAGAAGATCAGAATATAGTTTTGACAAGCGATAACAGCATCCTTTAGGGTATACAAAATACGGACTGCAAATGTTCTTATTGCAATGCGAAAAAACGATCTGAGATCGGTACGTTGAAAATGAATCCGACCGTTACAGCAATATCATGCGTATTGAAGCCAATGCGTGCCTTTGTGAACGTGGCAGAAATAGTTTCTAAAAGAGTACGAAATATCTTTCTGCACACTTTCTTGTTTAAAAGGTGTTCCTGGAAGACGGTTGTTGTAGTGCACTTTCGTGACACCCCCTTCACTCATTTTTACAACATAAAGTTCGTTAGCTCAAAATTGAGTAACAAGTGAATAAATTAAAGAACCATGTGTTTGTTTTTTGAGAATGGTCTCAAAGTGATCCTTTACTAAAGATGTAGTCCAAACTGTCATCTTTTTGTGTTTTCAATGTACTCTTAAGCTACGTACAGGCCGTCTTGGTCAACTCTGAGCGTTCACATTACTGAAAAAAAAGGCACTTTATATGTCGACATTTGTTAGGTCTACAAAAACTCTTATTGAGTACGCGATTTCAATGACTCTGTTTTGATCCAGATTACAATTAGCATTTCGTCTAAGCGTGTTCAATAATTGCGCTACAGAGTCCTTAATTCCTCCCAACGGTTTCCCGCCTCACCGTGGCTAGGAAGTGTTCCTGGGTTTCGGGTTGCGATGTACAGCGGAGAAATTCGTCTCCCCAGCAGGGTTTGCCAAGCTGAGGAGTAAGAAGTTTCCATCAGGAAGCCTACCTAAGGGTAAACCAATACCAGGGTCCATCACCGTCCTTGTGTCAAAGTCGCATGGTGGCAAAACCCCCCCTCTGATCCACAAATGCTGGCGGCTGCCTGTGGTGGTGAAGACCTGCGGCAGTCTTTGGCCAGCCTGACCTCGGAACTCCAGGGAACCACAATGGCTTAGCCAGCAAAACTCCAAAAAAAATGGAAATTGTGCTGAGGCCCACACAACTAGTGGTGACGGGCCGCTCATATATCACTTACCAAGTAATTTGTGACAGTACCAGTTATTAATGATAACATCCTCATGTTTGCTCAAAAGAACAGTGAATTGTTGATGAGTGCCAAGATTAATGAAAAGTCGGCCTTGGGAGGATACATGGACGGGTGATTGTTGCTAATTAGGTTGTTGCTGACTAACCATCATTTTCGCTGCCAGGATTCTCCGCTAGAGGAACATACAGAGAGTATGCGCGGGTAGGGAACGTTGGATTGCGTGTGATTTTGGACTATTGAGTGATTTCCTCGGGTTCCTATCAGAATCTAAACTGAAGTAAAGGACGTTTTCTTAGATAAGCGTGGAGAGTAACCACGCTACTGTTCTAGCTTAACAGTGCTCTAATATCATTATTTGAAAACATGAAGGCCTAAGGTTGAGAAAGGGGTTTGAGAAGATTAGATTACGTAAATTTCCTTTGATACAGTAGTGGTTTGGATCTCTGAATTAGAACTGCTGCTGTGCTTTCTCTTACATTAGTGACCGGGTTATTATCATGGTCTTGAAAAAGTCTTCATTGAAAGTCAGGACTGATGATGAGTCATACTCTCTGATCATAATCTTCCAACCATTCCATTTCTCATTTATTTCATACCATTGCTGGTTTGGGAAGCGACTCACTTGAGCAAAGTAGTTAGTTGTACGATGAGGAGGTTCATTGTCAAAGCTATTAGAAATATATTTTTTAAAACTTGTTGAATGACGAGAGAACGTTCTTGATAGATGTTTATAATATGTTGAGCTTACACACCTGTCACCTGTCACCTGTAGTCCCGTTGATCGTCGAGTGACTCGAGCGTGCGCCAGCAAATCTTCCATTTCTCCCTGTCGCGTGGAAGAGTAGCCCAGTGGGCCTGCTCGCTCTAAGGACTCCTCAGGCATCATGTCTTTCTTCTAATCGGGTCGGTGAACTTCCTGCATTGCGTTTAACATCCCGAGGAATCCAATCACTAACGGCTCTTGTCCATCGGTTGTCATTCATACGCATTACGTGTCCCGCCTACCTTATCTTCGACTGTTTGGCGCACAGAACGGCATCTTTGATTTTTGATCGTTGACGCAGGTCGGAGCATCGGATCCCTTCTCTTAATTGTGTGAAATGGGATTCTCCTAGAATCGTCCTTTCGATGTTTACGCAGTGACCAGGTTTCTGACGCATACGTTAACGCAGGAAGCACCGTTGAGTCTAGAAGGTGGGCACGGAGTGTGGTGTTCTTTGTTCTCTTCACTACGTCCTCGATGCTCTTGAAAGCTCCCCAAGCCGCTCATTTCCTTCTGGTCACATCTAGAGCTAAGTCGTTCAACATGTTGGTTTCCCGACCTAGATAGACATAACTAGAGCATTCATTCCGTTGAGCGTGAATGGGGCATACGAATCCAATCCGTTCTGCGTGGACATCGTTTTTGTAAGATTTACTCGAATACCAATCTTTCCACAGGCTTTATCAAAGTAAGCAAGCATACATTCCGCTTGGCTAATGTTTGGTGTTATAACGGCGATTTCATCAGCAAGGTGAAGATGGTGTAACTGCCGACCATCGATTTTCACTTCCATGTTATCCCATTCCAATGTTGGCACGACGTTCTGGAGGGTGGCGGTAAATAATTTTGGCAAGATGGGATCGCCTTGCCCAACTCCTGTTTTGACGTAGATGTTAATATCGTTGTAGAATGGTGATATCTTGGTTGTGAAATTTTTTGTGCAGCTCACGAAGAATCTTTATGTACTAGGAAGGGACTCCCTTGACTATCAAGGGATTCCATGACTGCTTCTATCTCAGTTGAATCAAAGGCCTTCTGTAAACCGATGAAAGTGAGACAGAGCGGTCTTTTGTACGCTCGCGATTCTTTGATGAGTCTTGTTATCGTGTGGATGTGGTCCATCGTACTAAATCCTTTTCGAATCCCTGCTTGCTCACATGGCTGTCCTTCGTCCAGTGTTCTGTCAATCCTGTTTAGGATGACTCGAATGAAAAGTTTGTAGACGACAGACAGCAGGCAAATTGGGCGATAGTTGCCGATGCCGTGTAGGTCATCATTCTCGAACAATAACACGGTCTTGCTGATCTTCCAATGAGTAGGGAGGGACTTGCATCAGACAGGTAACGAGTGAAGAGGCGAGATGTGTTTACGAAGACTGGTGGAAGGTTCACCAAGTGTTCAGATCTTGTAATAGGGTCGCATGTAGTTTACATGAACTTCAAGACAGACTCCGCAAAAAAGCTAGGGATGAAGCGCTTAATAGGCGCGAACAACAACAAGTAAAGGCACTACCAGTACCACCATTTCCTCAACCGTTCTTTAGACAGCAAGAGGCAAATAATGAAGTTGACGTTAAATTTTGGTCGTTTACGAATGAAACTTTCAAGGTCCTTACCGCGCAAAGAGATACTGCTCCAACCTCACTGAAATGCAAAAAAGTGGTATGCGGGAGGTACGAGAGCTGATAAGATCGGAAAACATAAAACTGTCGGTTAGTGATAATGGTGGAGAGTTCGTCGTAATTCCCCCATCAGTTAGAGTTGAGATAACGGAAAAGCACCTTGAAGATGCTTCCCTTTATCGTCCATCGTCTGAGAAGGAATTTAAAAGTCAATACCGAAAGTTAAGCAACGAATGGGTTAAAATGGCAAGAGCGGCTGGGTTAAAACCATCAGTTATCTCTCAACTCAAAGTTGACTTAGCCACATGTCCTGTCCTGTACTTACTTATCAAATCCCACAAGTTAGTACCCAGCGATGATCTCGTCTCTACCGATCCATCGTTATTTAAGGTCAGACCTATCATTAGCTGCGTGGACGGGCCAACGGATAGAATAACGTGGTTAATAACCCTTATACTTACCCAGTTGTTGAAGTACATTCTAGCCCATCTAACGAACACCAAAATGTTCCTGGGTCGTCTACGTACTGTGCAGCCCAACAGCGGATACGTGATGGAGTCCCTTCGAGGTCACGGCCCTCTATACAAACGTGTCGAATGACTCCACTATGTAAGCCATCCGTGAGCTCCTTATACAACACGAAGGAGCAATAAACATGTATGGCTTCTCGATTCAGCAGTTGATGACACTCTTAAAGGAGCGCCTAAACTGCTCAATCTTCGGGTGGTCCGGAAGGTATTACGCACAAACGAGAGGGTTGGCAATGGGACAACTACTGGCACTAAGCCTTGCCATTGCATTCATGTCTAAGGTGGAAGCACCAGTAATCGATCTCGGGCCTTTACTCTACTGTAGATGTGTAGATGACTGCTGTGCCATTTGTTCAACACAAGAGGAAATTGACAAATGTTTCGAGTTGTTGGACGAACAGTCAGAGTATATTAAATTAACCCAAGAGAAACCAAAAGAAAACTGGCTTCCATTTCTAAACGTGCAAATTAAGCTATCAGAAGACGGCTACGTTACGAAATGGTATCGTAAGCCAAGTAGTAAGAACATCTTGGTTCATTACCTCTCCTCTCACCCCTCTCACACGAAAAGGACGTTAGCTCGAGATAGGTGCAGAGGAGACCACAGGCCCCCCAACGATAACTCTAGCGACAATAAGGTCCCGTTTATCCTACCCTTCATTTCAAATGAAGTAAGTGCACTATAAAACGCTGTTTAAGAAGTGTCGGTCTAGAGAATTCAGTAATGATAAGTGAAATGCCACTGAGTAGTCTAAGACGCCAACTAGTTCGAAACCGTCTATACGACCGTCTATGTGCAACGCAAAATTGTATAATAGAGACGGTGACTGCTTGAGTTCGGGTACAGTTTATCTGATCTCTTGTAAAGCGTGCGGGGACGAATACCTTGGCGAAACGGGTGGACCACTCTGCGTTCGTATAAAAGAACACCTGTCGGCAAACGTAAACCAAACACTCCACTAGGCACTCATAGGACGCAGAGACATAACGGAGAGGATTTTGAAGTACGGCTTGCGATCCTCGCGCAGGAATCGAGAACACAAGCGCGCAAAATTCTCGAGGCATTCTGGATCAATTCCAAGAATCCGAAAATGAACCGCAGAGAGGAATGCCTCATTATCAAGCGTGATATTGGGCAGTATATAAGCCTATTATTCTGATGAGATGGGTACACTACGATTCCATGTGAGCTCTGTGCGGTTGGTCTCCATGTGAAATATTTATTGGAAGACTCCTAGAAGGCGGTGAGTGTGCAAAGAATCCGTGTTCAATGTGATTGAAATTTTGGTTCAACATTTTCTCTGTTTGGTTATGGAGGCGTTTGACCGTGTAGATTGCAGTCAACTTGACCTTTCCATGCTCTGAGGGAATGCGAAATCCTCCAAAACGTCGGCTTGTACGTAAATAAAGAAATGAAATAGCACCTCGTGTCTGCTAAACAAAAGTAGAAAGAATTACTCAATCAATGCCGAGGTTAATGGAAAGTCGGACGTGGGAGTTCGTGGTAGAGTTACAACATTTTGATCAGGGTTTCCTTATTCGTAGTAGTTCCTATTAGAGTAGCCATTGCCAATATAGAGTGCGCAACAAGTTAAGAGTGGCTTTGCCTTAATTTGTGACGTTTAGTTTGCTTTATTATCGACAGCGACGTGTGTTATCCAGTCGCACGTGGGCACTTCCATTAGGTGCACTTGTGTACTTGTTTTTTTTTATTTCCCGGTGATTTTATTCCCCGCATAGAAGAGCTACACTGCATTGAATCTGCATACATATAACGGAGTTGGCCAATTAGTTGTTGTTTTCAATAACAGTGAATACTGCTTGCTTAAGAAGAAAGCAAATCATCGCTATTTTGTCCTCCACTTAAAAGTCAAGTTGTTCGTTGAGTCGTTGAGCGCTAGCAGGGCCTCCGCCTGCCTTTGTCGTATATGAAAGTGGCATCGTGAATTATGTTCATTACGGTCTTGCTAAACATGAAGTTCTTCTTTTAGGATTTTTGAGATCTTTGCCTATTGGGTAGGTACTCTTCACTTACCCTTCCTACCTATTTTTTCGACATCTTAACGACGTCGTCGACCTTTGACCACTGATGTAGGCCATGATACATCTTCCATTTATGTGAGACGAGACACTCAAACACAGGCCGCGCGTGTGTGAAAGCCACGCTTCATAACCACAAGACCACATGGGACACACTGATACGTTACCTCGGCATGCTCTTCTCATGCTCCTCTGCGGCACGAATTATCTCGCACTGAGTAAGATGTGAGGGACGCATGTGGTAGGAGCGTTTGCCAGCCCGCAGAGCAGAATGTATTCCCGTGAATGGAGATCAAACACAGGCCGCGCGTGCGAGAAAGCCACGACTTCATGGCACCACTAGACCACATGGGACTCAGTGCTACCCGTCCCTGGCATGCTCCTCTGCGACACGAATTATCTCATACGATTAAGATATGAGGCCACATGTAGTAGGAGGGTTTGCCAGCCGCAGAGCAGAAATGTATCCCCATGCTTGGAATCGAAACCCAGGCCGCGCGTGTGAAAAGCCACGCTTCATAACCACAGTAGACCGCATGGGACACACTGATACCCGTTACCTGGCATGCTCCTCTGCGAAACGAATTATCTCATACGATTAAGATATGAGGCCACATGTAGTAGGAGTGTTTGCTAGCCGCAGAGCAGAATGTATTCCCATGAATGGAATCAAACACAGGCCGCGTGTGTGAAAGCCACGATTCATAACCACTAGACCACATGGGACACAGTGCTCTCCATTTCCTGGCATGCTCCTCTGCGACACGAATTATCTCATACGATTAAGATATGAGGCCACATGTAGTAGGAGTGTTTGCTAGCCGCAGAGCAAAATGTATTCCCCATGAATGGAATCGAACACAGGCCGCATGTGTGAAAAGCCACGATTCATAACCACTAGACCACATGGGACACACTGCTCTCCATTTCCTGGCATGCTCCTCTGCGACACGAATTATCTCATACGATTAAGATATGAGGCCACATGTAGTAGGAGTGTTTGCTAGCCGCAGAGCAGAATGTATTCCCATGAATGGAATCAAACACAGGCCGCGTGTGTGAAAGCCACGATTCATAACCACTAGACCACATGGGACACAGTGCTCTCCATTTCCTGGCATGCTCCTCTGCGACACGAATTATCTCATACGATTAAGATATGAGGCCACATGTAGTAGGAGTGTTTGCTAGCCGCAGAGCAGAAATGTATTCCCATGAATGGAATCAAACACAGGCCGCGTGTGTGAAAGCCACGATTCATAACCACTAGACCACATGGGACACACTGCTCTCCATTTCCTGGCATGCTCCCTCTGCGACACGAATTATCTCATACGATTAAGATATGAGGCCACATGTAGTAGGAGTGTTTGCTAGCCGCAGAGCAGAATGTATTCCCATGAATGGAATCAAACACAGGCCGCGTGTGTGAAAGCCACGATTCATAACCACTAGACCACATGGGACACAGTGCTCTCCATTTCCTGGCATGCTCCTCTGCGACACGAATTATCTCATACGATTAAGATATGAGGCCACATGTAGTAGGAGTGTTTGCTAGCCGCAGAGCAGAATGTATTCCCATGAATGGAATCAAACACAGGCCGCGTGTGTGAAAGCCACGATTCATAACCACTAGACCACATGGGACACAGTGCTCTCCATTTCCTGGCATGCTCCTCTGCGACACGAATTATCTCATACGATTAAGATATGAGGCCACATGTAGTAGGAGTGTTTGCTAGCCGCAGAGCAGAATGTATTCCCATGAATGGAATCAAACACAGGCCGCGTGTGTGAAAGCCACGATTCATAACCACTAGACCACATGGGACACACTGATACTCCATTTCCTGGCATGCTCCTCTGCGAAACGAATTATCTCATACGATTAAGATATGAGGCCACATGTAGTAGGAGTGTTTGCTAGCCGCAGAGCAGAATGTATTCCCATGAATGGAATCAAACACAGGCCGCGTGTGTGAAAGCCACGATTCATAACCACTAGACCACATGGGACACAGTGCTCTCCATTTCCTGGCATGCTCCTCTGCGACACGAATTATCTCATACGATTAAGATATGAGGCCACATGTAGTAGGAGTGTTTGCTAGCCGCAGAGCAGAATGTATTCCCATGAATGGAATCAAACACAGGCCGCGTGTGTGAAAGCCACGATTCATAACCACTAGACCACATGGGACACAGTGCTCTCCATTTCCTGGCATGCTCCTCTGCGACACGAATTATCTCATACGATTAAGATATGAGGCCACATGTAGTAGGAGTGTTTGCTAGCCGCAGAGCAGAATGTATTCCCATGAATGGAATCAAACACAGGCCGCGTGTGTGAAAGCCACGATTCATAACCACTAGACCACATGGGACACAGTGCTCTCCATTTCCTGGCATGCTCCTCTGCGACACGAATTATCTCATACGATTAAGATATGAGGCCACATGTAGTAGGAGTGTTTGCTAGCCGCAGAGCAGAATGTATTCCCCATGAATGGAATCAAACACAGGCCGCGCGTGTGAAAGCCACGCTTCATAACCACAAGACCACATGGGACACACTGATACCCGTTACCTGGCATGCTCTTCTGCGAAACGAATTATCTCATACAATTAAGATATGAGGCCACATGTAGTAGGAGTGTTTGCTAGCCGCAGAGCAGAATGTATTCCCATGAATGGAATCAAACACAGGCCGCGTGTGTGAAAGCCACGATTCATAACCACTAGACCACATGGGACACAGTGCTCTCCATTTCCTGGCATGCTCCTCTGCGACACGAATTATCTCATACGATTAAGATATGAGGCCACATGTAGTAGGAGTGTTTGCTAACCGCAGAGCAGAAATGTATTCCCCATGAATGGAATCAAACACAGGCCGCAAGTGTGAAAAGCCACGATTCATAACCACTAGACCACATGGGACACAGTGCTCTCCATTTCCTGGCATGCTCCTCTGCGACACGAATTATCTCATACGATTAAGATATGAGGCCACATGTAGTAGGGAGTGTTTGCTAGCCGCAGAGCAGAATGTATTCCCATGAATGGAATCAAACACAGGCCGCGTGTGTGAAAGCCACGATTCATAACCACTAGACCACATGGGACACAGTGCTCTCCATTTCCTGGCATGCTCCTCTGCGACACGAATTATCTCATACGATTAAGATATGAGGCCACATGTAGTAGGAGTGTTTGCTAACCGCAGAGCAAAATGTATACCCATGAATGGAATCAAACACAGGCCGCGTGTGTGAAAGCCACGATTCATAACCACTAGACCACATGGGACACAGTGCTCTCCATTTCCTGGCATGCTCCTCTGCGACACGAATTATCTCATACGATTAAGATATGAGGCCACATGTAGTAGGGAGTGTTTGCTAGCCGCAGAGCAGAATGTATTCCCATGAATGGAATCAAACACAGGCCGCGTGTGTGAAAGCCACGATTCATAACCACTAGACCACATGGGACACAGTGCTCTCCATTTCCTGGCATGCTCCTCTGCGACACGAATTATCTCATACGATTAAGATATGAGGCCACATGTAGTAGGAGTGTTTGCTAGCCGCAGAGCAGAATGTATTCCCATGAATGGAATCAAACACAGGCCGCGTGTGTGAAAGCCACGATTCATAACCACTAGACCACATGGGACACAGTGCTCTCCATTTCCTGGCATGCTCCTCTGCGACACGAATTATCTCATACGATTAAGATATGAGGCCACATGTAGTAGGAGTGTTTGCTAGCCGCAGAGCAGAATGTATTCCCATGAATGGAATCAAACACAGGCCGCGTGTGTGAAAGCCACGATTCATAACCACTAGACCACATGGGACACAGTGCTCTCCATTTCCTGGCATGCTCCTCTGCGACACGAATTATCTCATACGATTAAGATATGAGGCCACATGTAGTAGGAGTGTTTGCTAGCCGCAGAGCAGAATGTATTCCCATGAATGGAATCAAACACAGGCCGCGTGTGTGAAAGCCACGATTCATAACCACTAGACCACATGGGACACAGTGCTCTCCATTTCCTGGCATGCTCCTCTGCGACACGAATTATCTCATACGATTAAGATATGAGGCCACATGTAGTAGGAGTGTTTGCTAACCGCAAAGCAAAATGTATACCCCATGCTTGGAATCGAACACAGGCCGCAAGTGTGAAAAGCCACGATTCATAACCACTAGACCACATGGGACACACTGCTCTCCATTTCCTGGCATGCTCCCTCTGCGACACGAATTATCTCATACGATTAAGATATGAGGCCACATGTAGTAGGGAGTGTTTGCTAGCCGCAGAGCAGAATGTATTCCCATGAATGGAATCAAACACAGGCCGCGTGTGTGAAAGCCACGATTCATAACCACTAGACCACATGGGACACAGTGCTCTCCATTTCCCTGGCATGCTCCTCTGCGACACGAATTATCTCATACGATTAAGATATGAGGCCACATGTAGTAGGAGTGTTTGCTAGCCGCAGAGCAGAATGTATTCCCATGAATGGAATCAAACACAGGCCGCGTGTGTGAAAGCCACGATTCATAACCACTAGACCACATGGGACACAGTGCTCTCCATTTCCTGGCATGCTCCTCTGCGACACGAATTATCTCATACGATTAAGATATGAGGCCACATGTAGTAGGAGTGTTTGCTAGCCGCAGAGCAGAATGTATTCCCATGAATGGAATCAAACACAGGCCGCGTGTGTGAAAGCCACGATTCATAACCACTAGACCACATGGGACACACTGCTCTCCATTTCCTGGCATGCTCCTCTGCGACACGAATTATCTCATACGATTAAGATATGAGGCCACATGTAGTAGGAGTGTTTGCTAGCCGCAGAGCAGAATGTATTCCCCATGAATGGAATCAAACACAGGCCGCGTGTGTGAAAGCCACGATTCATAACCACTAGACCACATGGGACACACTGCTCTCCATTTCCTGGCATGCTCCTCTGCGACACGAATTATCTCATACGATTAAGATATGAGGCCACATGTAGTAGCGACTGTTTGCTAGCCGCAGAGCAAAATGTATTCCCATGCCTGGGAATCGAAACACAGGCCGCGTGGGTGAAAACCACGAATCATAACCACTAGACCACATGGGACACACTGCTCTCCATTTCCTGGCATGCTCATCTGCGACACGAATTATCTCATACGATTAAGATATGAGGCCACATGTAGTACGCACTGTTTGCTAGCCCGCAGAGCAAAATGTATTCCCATGCCGGGAATCGAACCCGGGCCGCGTGGGTGAAAACCACGAATCCTAATCACTAGACCACATGGGACACACTGCTCCCATTTCCTGGCATGCTCGTCATGCGACACGAATTATCTCATACGATTAAGATATGAGGCCACATTTATTACGCACTGTTTGCTAGCCCCAGAGCAAAATGTATTCCCATGCCGGGAATCGAACCCGGGCCGCGTGGGTGAAAACCACGAATCCTAATCACTAGACCACATGGGACACACTGCTCTCCATATTTCCTGGCATGCTCGTCATGCGACACGAATTATCTTATACGATTAAGATATCAGGCCTCATGTAGTGCCACTGTTTGCTGGCCCGCAGAGCAAAATGTATTCCCATGCCGGGAATCGAACCCGGGCCGCGTGGGTGAAAACCACGAATCCTAACCACTAGACCACATGGGACACACTGCTCCCCATTTCCTGGCATGCTCGCATGCGACACGAATTATCTCATACGATTAAGATATAAGGCCACATTTATTACGACTTGTTTGCTAGCCCCAGAGCAAAATGTATTCCCATGCCGGGAATCGAACCCGGGCCGCGTGGGTGAAAACCACGAATACTAACCACTAGACCACATGGGACACACTGCTCCCATTTCCTGGCATGCTCGCATGCGACACGAATTATCTCATACGATTAAGATATAAGGCCACATTTATTACGACTGTTTGCTAGCCCCAGAGCAAAATGTATTCCCATGCCGGGAATCGAACCCGGGCCGCGTGGGTGAAAACCACGAATACTAATCACTAGACCACATGGGACACACTGCTCTCCATTTCCTGGCATGCTCGCATGCGACACGAATTATCTCATACGATTAAGATATAAGGCCACATTTATTACGACTTTTTGCTAGCCCCAGAGCAAAATGTATTCCCATGCCGGGAATCGAACCCGGGCCGCGTGGGTGAAAACCACGAATCCTAACCACTAGACCACATGGGACACACTGCTCCCATTTCCTGGCATGCTCGTATGCGACACGAATTATCTCATACGATTAAGATATGAGGCCACATTTATTACGCACTGTTTGCTAGCCCCAGAGCAAAATGTATTCCCATGCCGGGAATCGAACCCGGGCCGCGTGGGTGAAAACCACGAATCCTAACCACTAGACCACATGGGACACACTGCTCCCATTTCCTGGCATGCTCGCATGCGACACGAATTATCTCATACGATTAAATATAAGGCCACATTTATTACGACTTTTTGCTAGCCCCAGAGCAAAATGTATTCCCATGCCGGGAATCGAACCCGGGCCGCGTGGGTGAAAACCACGAATCCTAACCACTAGACCACATGGGACACACTGCTCTCCATTTCCTGGCATGCTCGTCATGCGACACGAATTATCTCATACGATTAAGATATAAGGCCACATTTATTACGACTGTTTTGCTAGCCCCAGAGCAAAATGTATTCCCATGCCGGGAATCGAACCCGGGCCGCGTGGGAGAAAACTACGAATAATAATCACTAGACCACATGGGACACACTGCTCTCCATATTCTGGCATGCTCATCTGCGACAGGAATTATCTTATACGATTAAGATATCAGGCCTCATGTAGTGCCACTGTTTGCTGGCCGCAGAGCAAAATGTATTCCCATGCCGGGAATCGAACCCGGGCCGCGTGGGTGAAAACCACGAATCCTAACCACTAGACCACATGGGACACACTGCTCCCATTTCCTGGCATGCTCGCATGCGACACGAATTATCTCATACGATTAAATATAAGGCCACATTTATTACGACTTTTTGCTAGCCCCAGAGCAAAATGTATTCCCATGCCGGGAATCGAACCCGGGCCGCGTGGGAGAAAACTACGAATAATAATCACTAGACCACATGGGACACACTGCTCTCCATATTCTGGCATGCTCATCTGCGACAGGAATTATCTTATACGATTAAGATATAAGGCCACATTTATTACGACTTTTTGCTAGCCCCAGAGCAAAAATGTATTCCCCATCATGCGACACGAATTATCTCATACGATTGAGCATATGAGGCCACATTTATTACGCCTATTTGCTGGCCCCAGAGCAAAATGTATTCCCATGCCGGGAATCGAACTCGGGCCGCGTGGGTGAAAACCACACGAATCCTAACCACTAGACCACATGGGACACACTGCTCAATTTCCTCTGGCATGCTCGTCATGCGACAGGAATTATCTCATACGATTAAGATGTCAGGCCTCAAGTAGGTGCGCACTGTTTGCTGGCCCGCAGAGCAAAATGTGGCTCCCAAGCCGGGAATTCGAACTCGGGCCGCGTGGGTGAAAACCACGAATCCTAATCACTAGACCATTAATGGGACACACTGCTCTCAATGTTCTGGCATGCTCATCTGCGACAGGAATTATCTTATACGATTAAGATGTCAGGCCTCATGTAGTGCCACTGTTTGCTGGCCGCAGAGCAAAAATGTATTCCCATGCCGGGAATCGAACACGGGCCGCGTTGGTGAGCTAACCACGAATCCTAATCACTAGGACCACATGACACACTGTTCTATTTCCTCTGGCATGTCTCGCATGCGACACGCAATTTATCTCGCATACGATTAAATATAAGGCCACATTTATTGACGAGTGCTAGCCCCAGAGCAAAATGTAGATTCCCATGCCGGGAATCGAACCCGGGCCGCGTGTGAAAACCACGAATCATATCCACTAGACCACATGGGACACACTGCTCGCTTTCTGGCATGCTCTCTGCGACAGCAGAGTCATCTCATACGATTAAGATATGAGGCCACATGTATGACGCTGTTTGCTGGCCCACAGAGCAAAATGTATCCCATGCCGGGAATCGAACCCGGGCCGCGTGTGAGCTAGCTACGCATACAACCACTAGACCATGGGGACACACTGTTCCCATCGGCATGCTCATCATGCGACAGCGAGTATCTCTGCACGATTAAGATGTGAGGCCACATGTAGTAGCGAGTGTTTGCTGGCCCGCAGAGCAGAATGTATTCCCATGCCGGGAATCGAACCCGGGCCGCGTGGGTGAAAAACCACGAATCCTAACCACTAGACCACATGGGACACACTGCTCCCATTTCCTGGCATGCTCGTCATGCGACACGAATTATCTCATACGATTAAGATATAAGGCCACATTTAGTACGACTGTTTTGCTGGCCGCAGAGCAAAAATGTATTCCCATGCCGGGAATCGAACCCGGGCCGCGTGGGTGAAAAACCACGAATCCTAACCACTAGACCACATGGGACACACTGCTCTCCATATCCTGGCATGCTCGCATGCGACACGAATTATCTCATACGATTAAGATATGAGGCCACATTTATTACGCACTGTTTGCTAGCCCCAGAGCAAAATGTATTCCCATGCCGGGAATCGAACCCGGGCCGCGTGGGTGAAAACCACGAATCCTAATCACTAGACCACATGGGACACACTGCTCTCCATATTCTGGCATGCTCATCTGCGACAGGAATTATCTTATACGATTAAGATATCAGGCCTCATGTAGTGCCACTGTTTGCTGGCCGCAGAGCAAAATGTATTCCCATGCCGGGAATCGAACCCGGGCCGCGTGGGTGAAAACCACGAATCCTAACCACTAGACCACATGGGACACACTGCTCTCCATATTCTGGCATGCTCATCATGCGACAGGAATTATCTTATACGATTAAGATATCAGGCCTCATTTAGTGCGCACTGTTTGCTGGCCCGCAGAGCAAAATGTATTCCCATGCCGGGAATCGAACCCGGGCCGCGTGGGTGAAAACCACGAATCCTAACCACTAGACCACATGGGACACACTGCTCCCATTTCCTGGCATGCTCGCATGCGACACGAATTATCTCATACGATTAAATATAAGGCCACATTTATTACGACTTTTTGCTAGCCCCAGAGCAAAATGTATTCCCATGCCGGGAATCGAACCCGGGCCGCGTGGGTGAAAACCACGAATCCTAACCACTAGACCACATGGGACACACTGCTCCCATTTCCTGGCATGCTCGTCATGCGACACGAATTATCTCATACGATTAAGATATAAGGCCACATTTATTACGACTGTTTTGCTAGCCCCAGAGCAAAATGTATTCCCATGCCGGGAATCGAACCCGGGCCGCGTGGGTGAAAACCACGAATCCTAACCACTAGACCACATGGGACACACTGCTCTCCATATTTCCTGGCATGCTCATCATGCGACAGGAATTATCTCATACGATTAAGATATGAGGCCACATTTATTACGCACTGTTTGCTGGCCCCAGAGCAAAATGTATTCCCATGCCGGGAATCGAACCCGGGCCGCGTGGGTGAAAACCACGAATCCTAATCACTAGACCACATGGGACACACTGCTCTCCATATTCTGGCATGCTCGTCATGCGACACGAATTATCTCATACGATTAAGATATGAGGCCACATTTATTACGACTGTTTTGCTAGCCCCAGAGCAAAATGTATTCCCATGCCGGGAATCGAACCCGGGCCGCGTGGGTGAAAACCACGAATCCTAACCACTAGACCACATGGGACACACTGCTCTCCATATTCTGGCATGCTCATCTGCGACAGGAATTATCTTATACGATTAAGATATCAGGCCTCATGTAGTGCCACTGTTTGCTGGCCGCAGAGCAAAATGTATTCCCATGCCGGGAATCGAACCCGGGCCGCGTGGGTGAAAACCACGAATCCTAACCACTAGACCACATGGGACACACTGCTCTCCATATTCTGGCATGCTCATCTGCGACAGGAATTATCTTATACGATTAAGATATCAGGCCTCATGTAGTGCCACTGTTTGCTGGCCGCAGAGCAAAATGTATTCCCATGCCGGGAATCGAACCCGGGCCGCGTGGGTGAAAACCACGAATCCTAACCACTAGACCACATGGGACACACTGCTCTCCATATCCTGGCATGCTCGTCATGCGACAGGAATTATCTCATACGATTAAGATATCAGGCCTCATGTAGTGCCACTGTTTGCTGGCCCGCAGAGCAAAATGTATTCCCATGCCGGGAATCGAACCCGGGCCGCGTGGGTGAAAACCACGAATCCTAACCACTAGACCACATGGGACACACTGCTCCCATTTCCTGGCATGCTCGCATGCGACACGAATTATCTCATACGATTAAGATATAAGGCCACATTTATTACGCACTGTTTGCTAGCCCCAGAGCAAAATGTATTCCCATGCCGGGAATCGAACCCGGGCCGCGTGGGTGAAAACCACGAATCCTAACCACTAGACCACATGGGACACACTGCTCTCCATTTCCTGGCATGCTCGCATGCGACACGAATTATCTCATACGATTAAGATATGAGGCCACATTTATTACGCACTGTTTGCTGGCCCGCAGAGCAAAATGTATTCCCATGCCGGGAATCGAACCCGGGCCGCGTGGGTGAAAACCACGAATCCTAATCACTAGACCACATGGGACACACTGCTCTCCATATTCTGGCATGCTCATCTGCGACAGGAATTATCTTATACGATTAAGATATCAGGCCTCATGTAGTGCCACTGTTTGCTGGCCGCAGAGCAAAATGTATTCCCATGCCGGGAATCGAACCCGGGCCGCGTGGGAGAAAACTACGAATAATAATCACTAGACCACATGGGACACACTGCTCTCCATATTCTGGCATGCTCATCTGCGACAGGAATTATCTTATACGATTAAGATGTCAGGCCTCATGTAGTGCCACTGTTTGCTGGCCGCAGAGCAAAATGTATTCCCATGCCGGGAATCGAACCCGGGCCGCGTGGGTGAAAACCACGAATCCTAACCACTAGACCACATGGGACACACTGCTCCCATTTCCTGGCATGCTCGCATGCGACACGAATTATCTCATACGATTAAGATATGAGGCCACATTTATTACGCCTATTTTGCTAGCCCCAGAGCAAAATGTATTCCCATGCCGGGAATCGAACCCGGGCCGCGTGGGTGAAAACCACGAATCCTAACCACTAGACCACATGGGACACACTGCTCCCATTTCCTGGCATGCTCGCATGCGACACGAATTATCTCATACGATTAAATATAAGGCCACATTTATTACGACTTTTTGCTAGCCCCAGAGCAAAATGTATTCCCATGCCGGGAATCGAACCCGGGCCGCGTGGGTGAAAACCACGAATCCTAACCACTAGACCACATGGGACACACTGCTCCCATTTCCTGGCATGCTCGCATGCGACACGAATTATCTCATACGATTAAGATATAAGGCCACATTTATTACGCACTGTTTTGCTAGCCCCAGAGCAAAAATGTATTCCCATGCCGGGAATCGAACCCGGGCCGCGTGGGTGAAAACCACGAATCCTAATCACTAGACCACATGGGACACACTGCTCCCATTTCCTGGCATGCTCGTCATGCGACACGAATTATCTCATACGATTAAGATATGAGGCCACATTTATTACGCCTATTTGCTAGCCCCAGAGCAAAATGTATTCCCATGCCGGGAATCGAACCCGGGCCGCGTGGGTGAAAACCACGAATCCTAATCACTAGACCACATGGGACACACTGCTCTCCATATTCTGGCATGCTCATCTGCGACAGGAATTATCTTATACGATTAAGATATCAGGCCTCATGTAGTGCCACTGTTTGCTGGCCGCAGAGCAAAATGTATTCCCATGCCGGGAATCGAACCCGGGCCGCGTGGGTGAAAACCACGAATCCTAATCACTAGACCACATGGGACACACTGCTCTCCATATTCCTGGCATGCTCGTCATGCGACACGAATTATCTCATACGATTAAGATATGAGGCCACATTTATTACGCACTGTTTGCTAGCCCCAGAGCAAAATGTATTCCCATGCCGGGAATCGAACCCGGGCCGCGTGGGTGAAAACCACGAATCCTAATCACTAGACCACATGGGACACACTGCTCTCCATATTCTGGCATGCTCATCTGCGACAGGAATTATCTTATACGATTAAGATATCAGGCCTCATGTAGTGCGCACTGTTTGCTGGCCCGCAGAGCAAAATGTATTCCCATGCCGGGAATCGAACCCGGGCCGCGTGGGTGAAAACCACGAATCCTAATCACTAGACCACATGGGACACACTGCTCTCCATATTCTGGCATGCTCATCTGCGACAGGAATTATCTTATACGATTAAGATATCAGGCCTCATGTAGTGCCACTGTTTGCTGGCCGCAGAGCAAAATGTATTCCCATGCCGGGAATCGAACCCGGGCCGCGTGGGTGAAAACCACGAATCCTAATCACTAGACCACATGGGACACACTGCTCCCATATTCTGGCATGCTCGTCATGCGACACGAATTATCTCATACGATTAAGATATCAGGCCACATTTATTACGACTGTTTGCTAGCCCGCAGAGCAAAATGTATTCCCATGCCGGGAATCGAACCCGGGCCGCGTGGGTGAAAACCACGAATCATAATCACTAGACCACATGGGACACACTGCTCTCCATATTCTGGCATGCTCATCTGCGACAGGAATTATCTTATACGATTAAGATATCAGGCCTCATGTAGTGCCACTGTTTGCTGGCCGCAGAGCAAAAATGTATTCCCATGCCGGGAATCGAACCCGGGCCGCGTGGGTGAAAACCACGAATCCTAATCACTAGACCACATGGGACACACTGCTCTCCATATTCTGGCATGCTCATCTGCGACAGGAATTATCTTATACGATTAAGATATGAGGCCACATGTAGTAGAGGTGTTTTGCTAGCCGCGGAGCAGAAATGTATCCCGTGCCGGGAATGGAAAGCACGGGCCGCGTGGGTGAAAAGCCACGATTCCTAACCACCAGACCGCATGGGACACAGTGCTCTCCGTTTCCTGGCATGCTCCTCTGCGACACAGAGTATGTCATACGATTAAGATGTGAGGCCACATGT